>DVQM01000040.1:0-32645 GCA_018231645.1 Heliconius ricini | reverse complement strand
GAGGCTTTTTCTGAAAGGGTCAATTAAAAAATTCAGTGACATCAGCAAATTTAACGGAGTTTTAAAAAACATAACATATACCATAAAACATAACGTAAAAGGAACATAATGTTACAAAAATATATGCTTATAATAAATAGTTAACTTAATGTATATTTTATAAATCAAATATCAGCATTGGTCGTATTTTTTTGTTCGATATAATCGAAAATTCTTATAGAAATTACGATAGTGTCGTAAAAAATCATATTATAATATTACAGATTAAAGTAATAAAAAGCATATTTGAAGTCATTTTAGTTCATCAATTCTGCTTATTAAATCCATTATTATGTAGTGTAAGCAGGCGATGCCGCTGGCAAGCCGCCGTAAAATGATAAATGCATTTTTTTGTAGTTAAAAGGAAATTTAGTGTCAACGCATTAGTGGAAGAGCTCATCGCCGCCTTTGTTCTATCACACTACCACAGCGGACACAAGAACATTTATTTATTACCCTAAGTGAGCACTGAACCTATCACCATTGCGTTTTCTAGTCAGTGTGTCAACACATACATATGGCCACACCCACACACTCACATATGTCAACACACTTCTACACACGTTTAACACACATATTCATACATATATGTCATCACATTCATTTATTGAATGAAGAACGAGCTCACTAACAGACGCACAAGAGAGAGAGTGTGTCATAGCGTACAGTGCAATATTCAATAATTTTAGTCCTATGACCTATGTCCGGACACTTTCACTAATAAAATTTGATCAGTTAAGACGGCATTTTATTTTTTCTTTATATTTATATAGATAAATTTAATTATTTTGGTCATTCGTCAGATATATATAACGAAAACAACAAAAGAAATATTTGAAATCTCTGTATTAATCACAACAATGTGCATTCATTTAAAATCGTCCAGCGAGCACAAAGATAAGAAACCCATAAAACGTGTTAAAAACCTAGATAATTCCACCATAAAATCTTAACTAACGTTTATTTACTTAACTTCAATACATATCAAATATGCGAGGCCAACCCAAAGGTAATTTTAAACGGATAGCTTATATGTATATAGTAAAAGGTCCAAGCCTAAGGTCCTATCTTGATGATTCCGCACATTACCTAGGGCTAAACGGTTTGTGATTCTTATTTATAAAGCGAGAGAAAATGACCATTTTTTTTTGTCTGGTGCCTTATATTATTATTTTTAATAAATAATTGTTTTTTTTTCGTGTTTTATTTCAAGTTAATGTCGTGTATGGCAAAAAAGGCAGAGAAAACATGGTGTTAGACGCGTCGTTCTCCACTTTCTGTCGAATTATCGAGAATAATAAATTAAAATAAATCATTGCTCCGAGTGGGAATCAAATCAACAATCGTTGCGTTTACAGTCCAACGTTATGTCATTTTTTCCAGAATTACTTTAGCTTCTCGCAGTATCTCGCATACATTGGGGAGTGCTAAGGCCACGTCCAGTTCAGCGCCGCTCTCCGGACAAATTTTCTAAATACGCTGTGTTGAGTGGTGAAAACGATGACATCTTAACATAATCAAGCTTCAAATTTAAATAATATTGATACAATAAAAAAACTATTTTTTTTTACTAGATATTTTTAATATTTTTTGGTGCATACAGCTAAAAAACTACGATTTTTGAGTTAACTCCCTTTGAATCTATGTGTACGATGTGTATTAGTGACCGCACGCCCAAATTCTAAATGCCAAACGCAAAATACAAGGTCAATGGGGGTTTGCGGTTGGATTAATTTTCTTCTAAAATTGGAATATAGGTAGGTACTATAATATCCAAAATGAATTTATCCATACTACTTACACTCGTATATTCAACTTGGATTCGATTCCTATCTGATAAATTATTAATTAAAAATATTTTTATTCGTATTAATATAAAATATATAGAGGCCATTCAATCACAGGGACACAAACGTGCGACGGTTAACACGATGGTTGTAAATTTGATGTTCTCTGGAGGAAGTGAAATACTTAATATTTCCATTTCCTTGAAGCGAAATAAAGAGCGGCGTTGCGTTCTACCACTTAGTGAGGAACGAAAGTGTTTTAACATTAGGCTCCCATATACCTTCTGCCTGTACGAGGAATACAACGTGAAACTAAAGAACTAAAAAAAAAATGATTGCGTAGCGTTGTTTATATTATATATAAATACATTACACAAAACCTTTCCCAAAATAACTCCAACCTCGTCCAGTTCTCGGTCATAAAGGCCCGCCCGTTAATGCCGTACAAAGCAATCACAAACTGTAATATATAAGTAGTAAAATTGTTTCAGAGTTTATGAAAAAATATATTGATTTTATATTTTGAGGACGCCGTAGCGCAATGGGATGATTCTGCCACTTAACGTGAAATTTGTCGAAAATTGGAAGGAGGAGGAGCGTAACTTTAAACTGGATTCTCTCTATCCTTCTATACCTTCTTTGGTGCGGTAGGTAAGGTTTTTTAAACTTTACACTACAAAATTTTGACGGAAAGTGCCCAGCTGTGTACGGGACATAGCTGGGCACTTTCCGTCAAAATTTTGAGGTAGTGCCTGTTGAGTGGCGGAAATCAACGCTGTCTGTGTCTCGCGACCTGAGTTCCTCTCTTCAATGATCGGCAGATAGTGAAGGATTTCGAAGTCTACTTTGTTGGTAGTCTTAATAAATAAATACCTTCTAATGAGCGATACCCATATAATCCTCCCTTATAGGTTTTCCTTTTCGAATATAATATCTTAGGCTCAGATAATTCTGTTTTGATACTTCACGAACACATATATACATACACAGACGGTTCGCTAATATATATGTGCATGGCTTGCCAGGAGGACAGTCGTGAAGTACAAGCATGTGAATGTAAAAGTTGTGAGTTCGATTTCCACTAGAAGAAATGACATACTTAATATTTTCATTTTTTCGCTGTGGTGTCGAGGCAAAGTGTGGCGTTTAGTTCCACCGCTGTTCTTCCTTTGCGAAGTGTTTCAACACTGGGGCTCTGCCTGCTTTTGTTCACAGTTACAGTCAACAAGTAGTAGTGGTCATCACAGATTCGAATATTGTAAAACATTTTTTTTATTTTTTAAATTTTAACTTAAAATACATGGGGTATTTTTATATAACCAGGTTTCACTTAAAATAATTAAAGTCAGCATTTTCATTTTTTATCCATGAAATATTCCTGAAAAGCGCTGTAGGTATTACGTTACCGACTAATATTTATTACAATATTCAATTAAATGTATAGGCCGAGGCTCCATGGCGTATGTGCCATACGTGCAACTGTAAACGCGGTAGGTTGTGCGGCAAGCAGGTTCAATTTTCACTCGAGAAATATTTAATATTTTCATTTTCTCACACTAGTAACTAGGCAGAGCACGGCACTGAGTTCCACAACTCAATACGAGTTGAACAGAATTCAGCGGAAGATGGGAAACGTGTTTTAAAGAGAACGAAGTGTCTTTGCATTAGGTTCTCAGGGTTCCTTTGCCCACCTTGTTACTTGCATGATAAAACGTAAAGCTACAATCAAATATATTTTTAATACTGTTATTTTCTCCCGTTAATTGATTCCATAAATTCCACTGAACGTGAATTCAACACACAACTTCCGCGCCCTAGTGACTATTAAACCACATCAGTGTCCATTAACCTTTCATAGCAATACTTGGAATTGAGCTTTCAAATGAAGGCTAAGTGAATTATATCGTCAGTTATGTAAGGTTTATTTGATTTAGCTTACGAACCAAACAGTTAGCTGGCAACGTTTCGTAGCACTTTGGTGGCCAAGCTATATTTAATACTAGTGTTTTGCTCGGCTTTCCCCAACGGACTTCGAAGCAAATTCATTATTTTTCATTTTCGCGGTTAAACATACAAAAACATTTTTTATAGCTAAAGAATGCCTGACTTTGCTTTTTAGCAGAAGGAAATTAAGATTAGAGATGGAATGGAATCCACAACTGGTATGCTTAGAGTATACTGTACCACTGTGCCACGACAGCCCAAATTTTTACTATATTTAATTACTTATTAAAATCCATATGTTCTTTGATATTTTTAATGGTAAGGGTTGAAAGGAACATATCACATGAGGTGATAAGTTCCCTTTCCATCAGTTACCCTATTTCTTATGAAGAATGTTGACGTAATAAAGTAAATGCAAAAGTAAAATCAAACTACAATAAAAATAAAATACAATAAAACACAACAATCAAGGTCACGACTATAATATTATCGTCTCATCGAGTTTCTTTGTATACTTTAATAACATTTTATGTTTTTTTAATTAATATTTATAAATAGTTTTGGTGTTAATTTCTTATGAAAATCATATGAAAAAAAAATATAATAAGGCCTGTCGCAGAGGCACAAAGGTGTGACTGTAAACGCCGCATTTCACTAACGAAGTAAAACGCGGCGTTAAGTTTTGTACACACAATGAATCAGAACGAAGCGTTTAATCAGAACGAAATTTCTTAATGACCACCAACAATACATTCAAGCTTATTAGAGAGATATTCAGTATAAGTCGAATATATATATTATGGGTAAATTATAATAAGCCAAATTTTAATATTTTGTAGTTTCACTCTATATTCCGCACATAGCAGGGTAGGCCGATTACCCTCTAATTACCTAGTGTTGGTTCAACCAACCTAGTGTTCAAATAGTCCGGTCTGATTAAGACACTTCCGATTCGCACTTTCCGTGAAATTCTCGGGTATTGTGTATTTAGTGGCGGAACTGAACGCCACAAAAATAAATGTAAAA
Source organism: Heliconius ricini (assembly GCA_018231645.1). Classification (NCBI taxonomy): domain Eukaryota; kingdom Metazoa; phylum Arthropoda; class Insecta; order Lepidoptera; family Nymphalidae; genus Heliconius; species Heliconius ricini. Next base: position 27,849 of record DVQM01000040.1, on the reverse strand, counting down.
ATAAAACATCACATACTTCTAGTACTAAGTTAGCACGCACTTCACTTCATATTTCAAAAATGTTAATTTACTTATTATATTTCATCATCAATAAGTAAATCACCAGTCGAAGATCGCATGGATATCGAAAGTTTTGGCGAAAAATATAAGTTTTCGCCTAAATTCAGTAAAAGCCTTATACTGCTTCGTATATTTAATATAAACAAGTTAAACAACGTCAAAGATAACCGTAAGAGTAGTTAGAGTTTACAATTACTTATAGGTTGTTGCTGGAGAATGAGAATTAAATTTAAATGTATGAGTTTATGTTCCAGCGTTACGGGCCTAAAGTATCATCTACCCGCGGCTTCCTCTCGTAAAATGGAAATAACTTATAATCGTATTTTCTTGTCAGCCTCACGCTGTATCCCGTATATTTCACAGTTAAGGAGCGTTAAGGAGCGAGGAGTGTTAAAACACAGGTCGCCACTTTCCACAAATTCCGAATTCTGAACGATCTTGCCTTGACACCAAGGTGAAGAAATGAATAAATATTTCATTTGCTCGAATGGGAATCAAGTCCACAAACAGCGCGAAGAAATAAAAATATTATGAAATAATATTCACATATTCATATTCACTTCCTGGAGTGGGGATCGAACCTACAATCGTCGCCACGTGTGCCACTGCACCACGTAGGCTCAATTACAAGTTAAAATTAACAATTCATTACATCGACATTAACAATCAGTGAGACAATTATAGTTAAGCTGAGTTAATTGATATTCATAATTGGATCACTTGTTGGCTGTCACCTTCATACATACATCCACACTATACATATGTATGTAATATGTGTATGTACGTGTACATGCATTTTTTTCTTTCACGCTGTATCCCGCATGTAGAGGGAGCTTAAACGTTAGTTGCGAAACTCAACGCCGCGCTTTCCTTAGTTACCAGACCGAAGAAAATTAAAATATTAAATATTTTACGGTAAATTGTATTTCGCCCCAGAACACGTAATGTCCAGAAAACTGTGAATAGAAATATCTCAATGGCTCTCCTACCCTCCCTACCTTCTACCTTCCCTCTTAAGTGCAGAATAAAGCAAAAAAATGGTAAGTATTACAAAACATGACATTTCATTTTACATGTTGAAGTCTTAAAGTATCAAAGTTGCGGACGACGAATACTATTTTATATTTTAGAAGAAACAATAAAACTGTCAAATTTAGTGAAAACTGACTTAAAATCAAAGACAAAAGACTATATTGAATAGACAAATCCTTTAATAAATGAGTGAGCTTGACATTGGATTCGGCTGAATACTGTGTCAATTTACAACCAGGAATTCTATTTTATCCTTAGAAACATTTGAATATAAATAATAATGATCTTAAGGAAAGAAATATATTTAGAAACGTATAAAAATTAGAACGTAGCAGGAATTGCTTAAACCCGTGCCACTTGGAAACTTAGAACAGTCCAAGCACTCTAGTCAATTAGAAATCTAACCTAATTAAACATATAAAAACATAAAAAAATAATGGATAAATTTTCAACGAGCGCGTGATTTTTTTATGTTTCTAAATATTTTAGCTTATGAGCGGGATAAAGGAAAAAGGTACCCTTATAAGATCACTTTGTTGTCCATCTGTCCGTCTTCATATTTGACTGTCAAAAGCCTTTATCTCATTACCACTTAGAGATATCGAGTAGAAATTCAAACCATGTACTCAGATCTACGGCTCCATAATTTCCTGACAAAACACATATTTCTACATTTACTTTGAGAAAAGATGGCCTTTTATATCTCAAGAAACGCGTATTTCGACACTGTAAGATGAAATTAATAGGGTACTTCCGGTTAACCTAAATGGAATTTTGGATTTTGGCAGCTAGCCTCTACAGGTAGTACTAGTTCAAGAAAAATCTTTAAACTATACATTTCTGTTTAAATCTTAAAACTTTAAATCTTAAAGCCTTAAAAGTGTGGCAATATTTGGTATTAAGTTCAAGTGAGGTGTCAGATGAAACGGCTCTGGCTAAGGTGGGCCTGAATTTAAAAAAATGCTCGAGACCTCCAATTTCTTAAGAACCACGAGGTGGGCGAGCCGGACTCGCGCTTGTCCGGTTTTTTTTAGCTTCAAATAGCATCAAACTTATATCAGGGTAGGCAAAGGTAACGCAAAGGCAAAGGTAAGGCAAGACAGTTTAATAAAATCCTAATTAAAATATCCTAATTTCCGCCCTATTATCAAGACATCGTGCTTTGAATAGCGAAACTCTATACCACGTTTTCCTTGTTACCGGGTCGGGGAAATTATTAAATTTTTAATAATTTCTAAATATAAATTTCTAAATAAAAGATTAAGTTTCCTTATCAAGGGTAAACAATGTATAATCAAAGGGAAAATGTAAGGATAGCGGTTTTCACGATAGAGGACGAATTTTTAGATGTTCACAAGGCTTCCGTTCATTAAAACACTCCGTTTGCCCTTTTCCGTCGAATATTGGAGGCATTGCGTGTTGAGTTGCGGGGCTCGACGCCGCGCCTTGCCTCGATGTCGAAAGACAACTGAATAGATTTTGACCGATTTTTATTAACTTGTATGTACCTAAACAACTTTATGTCATTAATTTAACATAAGTAAGATTTAATTTTAGCATAAATTTATTTATAAGTGTATTCTATTTTGTGAATTGACAGTAAGTAGGTTTATTTTCAATACATTATTTTTTTGATTATTGCGATTGACATTTAATTTTAAAAATGTTTCATTAAATCAATTCCTTTTACATATTTACCGTGAATATATAATCAAATAAAATATATTTAACATTCAAAATTGAAAATGAAAACGACTAAGGTCGTCATGGGGTAGCGTGGCGGGGTCTGTAAACGCAACGGGGGTGTTAATTACATTCATTTCTATGCTGACTTCGCTGATAACAAAATGGCGTTGAGCTCCGTCACTTACACAAGCTTTAAAAAATTGGACAGTGCGTGGGGAACAAAATAAATAATAAATCACTCCTTTCTCCACTTTATCACTCTTTTTTAACATAATCTGTATTTTACAACCTAATTACAATACGTATTAAATCAAATAAACTCTGACACCATTTTCCTAGTAATGAAATAAAGAGATAGCAAAAAGAAGATTACAAATACAATACGATTCACGTCCAGGTGACACGCTCCCGGATGACTCCCGGTAAATGATAAATTAATTTCTCTCATTCCTCTGACGTGAGATATATTAGCTTTATATCTATATATTTTTGTAGGTTAATGTGTTTTTTTAGCTTCAGATTTTGTTTCGTTTGTAGAACAGTAGGCAAACAGGAATTGAAAAATTCTTCGTTGTTCACTTTCCACCGGAACTCGAGATGAGGCCGTGATGAATTGAACGCCATGTGTTGTTCTGTTCTACCAAATAAAAATATTAATAATAGGAAGAAATGGAACCCACAACAGCCTCATTAAATATAACAAATTTAAAAGTAAAAATTATTATATTTGGTCCTTACTAAAATATACACCCGTTAATATTTCAAGTTAATCGTAGTTCCTCTAGCTTTCGGTTTTGGTAATTTGCATGTTCTATTATGATTTTGACAAATGATGTTAGTAAATAGGCCTCCAGAGGTCGTCGCCTCCTCTCAACCCGAAACCTTGAATACCTGTTATCCATTACAATATGTTCATATTGAATTCTGAAATCATAGTGATGTGCTAGTATTAAGAATTAAAATTGTTTTTTTTTCTGTACTAACGTTAAAACTTAGAGAATTCTTACCTTAGCGTATTCCCAACACTCTGTACTTTACTACGTGCGAAATGTCAACTATTTCAACTATTAAATGTACAGATTCCATAAGCAAACAAAAAGAAATAAAACTTATCACTTATTATTACACTAGGCACGTTTTGCAGGGGCATACGTGTGCAAATTTAAACGTGGCTGGTTGTAGGTTCGATTACCACTCGAGGAAATGATATGAGTATTTAATATTTTCATTTCCTCCTCGCTCTGATAATGAGACAAAGCGCGGCCCTGCGTTCCATAACTCAACAAAAATGAGAAACGGAAGTCTCTTAATGGAAACGGAGTGTCTTAGCTTTAGGTTCCCAGGTTATCTCTGCCTACTCTGCTATGTGTGAGATAGTACGGAATCACGAAAACATCGAGATGCTTTATTTTGCGTATTAAGTCTAAAGAAAATTGCTGGCGACGTCTAGTACCTAATTCTATAAAACATATCAAGCATGGTACATATTTATAAGTTCACGTCAATTTTCTGATTGCGAAGAGCAAACTAAGTTACCAAAAATTTCGTTAATACAATAAAGGTAAAACGGTTTCGGGACTTCTAAACTACTTATAAATCATTTGTTCTTTTATTTTCGCGATAAAATGTGTTATTAAAAAATAGAAAGACATGTGTAAACTATATTTTAGGCCTGTCGGGGCACAGGTGTGCAGCTATAAGTGCAACAGATCGATAACGACTCGAGGAAATGAAATATTTAATATTTTAATTGTTCACTATGGTGACGAAGCAAAGCGCAGCGTTGTGTTTCCCCATTTAATATGCAACGCTTCCAGTATTCAACAGAAAGTGGGCAAGAGAAATATCCTAATGGGAACAGGGTGCTTTAAACTAGGTTCAATCAAACAATCAAACCGTAAACTAAAATCTAGATCCATATCTGATTCCATCGATAATTACCTCAAAAAATATGACTCCGCATCCATATAAAGAAATGATAAAAAAAACAATGCTCATTAAAAATAAGAAATAACTTCGGTACGAGTCCACTATAAACGTTAAAGTTGTCTTAAGTGAGCAACAATATAGTTTACGTGTATATTACATACAATTTAACAAATGCAATCTAATATACACCATATGGTTATGTAAATAAAGTAAAAAAATGTAATGGTTTTCATTTTCTATTAACCAGCAAACGATTCTAGTTTTTATGAAGCAAAGAAATAAGATAATTATTTGCTTGTTGCATTATTCAAACTAATAATGTAAAAGGTCCTAGGATTCCTACCTATGTACATTCGTATAAAAATAAAAATAATATTAAGATCATTTTTATTTAGCTTCACTTTGTACCTCGCATAAAGCAGAGTTAGTAGGAAACCTAATGTCCAGACACTCTATTTCCAACGTGTCGTTAAATGGCGGAAATCCATATCTCGATGTCTCTTGTAATGCAACAGTTGTGGGTTCGTTTCCCATTCGAAGGAGCAAATTGGTTTTATTTTCTTGCTCTGGTAACAAGACTCTCTTGTCTTGTTACTCAACGCAGCTCCTTAGCTGCGTTGAGTCCCGCATCGTCTTTCGTTCGTTGTTTCGTTTGTTGTAATGAAAATTGTTTTACACTAGATCCCATTTGCTTTCACTCTTTATCAGAATAAGACAGTGTGCGACAGTGAAAGCAAAAGTTACAGATAAAAATTTAAAAGAGCATGTTTTAAATCCATCTTTAAGTAACCTAAAATCCTATGTACTTTTTTTCTTTTATAGTAGAGATTGCCTGAAAGAGACCTGAAAGAGATCACTTGTGGTTATAAGGCCGCCTTTACACCAATGCTTATGTTTTTGTTATTTTATTTTTTTGCGTTTTAATCGTGATTTTATTATACAAAATATTAAATAAATTAAAAAAAAATAATAAAGTATGCTAGTACTTAGCACTCTACAAAATACGTACATGTCAATAATGCTTCAACGTTGGCCTCAAACAAATTTATAAAGAAAGCTTAAACGATACTTAAAACATTTTCTAAGTATAATATGAGATATTTATAAAATTATTCATCAGTCATTTCAAAATTGAATTGACAAGCGCGACCAGGACGGACCGCGGGGGAGGTTTAGTAACGCGGTTATTTTGGTCATTTGTTAAAGCTTTCAGGTGTTCACAATAAATCAATATTGTATAATGGATAAATGTTTTTTTAAGACACTTTTATTCCCCAATTTCCGCCGAATCCTGGATATTGCGTATTTAACGGCGAAACTTAAAGTCACGTTTTGCCTCGATACCTGATTGAGAAAATGAAAATAATCAATATTTCATTACCTCCAGCGGGAATCGAAGCCACAAACTGTCGCGTTTATAGTCGCACGCTTCTGTGAGTGGGTTCTTCATTTTTAACATATTAACACTAAGATAAGACATTAAGTGAGGAACTCAACGCTTCGTTTTGCCCAACACACGTGACGTTATGAACTAAAGTTCGATAATATTTAATGCCTCTATATTGAATAAAAAGTAAAAAGAAGGGTGTTCCTCGCAGCCTATCCAATAAATAGAAGAAAATCTTAACTAAAAAAGCTAACTTTATAACAGGATTCAGAAATTAGATTAGAAACTCAACTAATATGGTAGTTTTCCACATGGCTAATGACGAGTTATTTCATTAAGTGAATGTGATAGCCTGTAGAGCTTTTTGAATTTTATCAAAAGGAATTTTATCGAAGTTTGGTATTTTTTCAGACTTCATGTTTCATGCATTCCGTATATAGCAGAGTACAAAAAGTTAAAACACTAGTGAGCGGAAATTATTTATTCTTCGAAGTGAGAATTGAATCCACAGCCGCTGCGTTTACAGATTTTTATGAAATTTTCACTGACCAGTAATAGGAGGTTAGGGAGCAACGTATAGGCTTCTGTTTATCCCGGAATTCCCGCGGGATGGGGATTTCAGTATGTGGTATTCACTATACACGGTACAGAGATTACATGTACCGTATACACTATACAGTACCTATAATAAAGGTTAAAAAAACTTTATATTTTTCTGTTAAATACGATTTTTTTATTTAAAGATGTTAATTACGATGTATTGAATGTGAAACAGTATAGATAACCATACTAAAATAACCAACCAAAACTTTCTCTAAATACCCTTCTTATAGATATTCCTATAGTTCTGTGCAGAGGCCGCTAATTTATTACATAATTCTAAAGATTGTAATCTACCACCAATGTGTCAATAACCGTTCCTTCTACCAAACAGTAGGAAATTATTAGGATGATAAAAATAAATGTGTTTTCACTCGACTAGCTCTTATAGCAGTTCTGCTCCATCATCCAGCTAGGGATCAAATTGCGAGTCATCTTTTTATTGTTAGTAGATATTTTGATGCACACCCAATATAAGAACTTCATTAAAAGTGTCGGTTATTTTCCTATTACATTTGGGTTTTTTTTATAAAATAAAGGAAGTTGGCTATTAAATTTAGGTATTTTTTAATTCGAAGTAACTAAAATAACTAACTAGATATTTACTTATTACTAATGCCGTGTTACCCACAGAGGATGATTGAGCTCATATTTTTTTTTATTGGGGCGGCGATACTCAATGTTGTATCCCGCACATGGTATGGTAGGCAGAGGGAACCTGGTAACCTAGTGTTAAGACACTTCGTTCTCATTAAGATACAGAACAAGATCAGACATTTCGGAATTAGAGCCCGAGTCGACGCCAGCAAGGAAGTGATAATTAAGTATTCCATTTTCATTTAAAAAAAAGTATCGAGGACACGCATAGCAAACTGCAGGAAGAACCTTGTAAATAATAAATATTTTATTTTCGTGTATCAAAAAGAATCCATTTTTATCCATATCGAGAATTTCAATATTTGAGGATACGAGAATAGGAAGCATTATCGATTTATAAATTTTACCGCTACGTTATTAAAGTCACCGATACAGTGAGAAAGAATCAAATGAAAAAAAGCTTATGAATTTGTGTATTCATCATAAGTATTTTATTATGGGATATCTAATTTGTTTTAGGAGAAGAAATGAACTCAAAAATATAAGCTTTTGCCTCCTGGGAATACTCTAACTTATATGTATATATATTGTACAGTCTTCATTGTATTGTCTTCTTTAACTTCCACTTTGTCTATTTCTTGTAGCATTGATTGTGTCAAATTTAAAAGAATGATATTTATATTTTTTGGACCATAATGAAGGTATTCATTTTGCTCCAAGAAGAATTGAGAACAAATGGAGTAGTTGCAACTGTTATTAAATATAAAGATTTAGTATAACAAGGAATTTTGACAACATTCAATTATGAATGATTCAATGTCCAATGGTGAAAAATAACTTGGTGGAAATGTTGCCATCATCATGAGTAGACTTTCTTAAGGTAACTGAAAAACAGCGATGCTTTAGATTCTGCCCTATAACATCATTGGATCTAGAGATTTAAATTTGGAAATATAATAATATGACTCTAGCCACATTTTTAAATTTTTAACATGTATCTAAATACTTATTTAGAATCCTAAATGTGGAATAGCACTTTAGAAAAAATGACTGTATATTTTTATTACTAGCAATAAATTTATTATTTAATTCTTTTATTTATTACATACTGTTGTTTTTATTACAAAATCATATAGATTATCTAAATTATGAAAGGTTAAATTTTAAGTTTTCAAGTTAAATTCTAAGCCCTGTCACGCCTTATAAAGTGAAAAAATAGAAATTATTTGAATTATAATAATTACTCCAAAGACATCGAACCCACAACCCGCGTTTACAGTCCAGAGACTCCTCCACGTTAGAATGTTGGAATTTTCTAATCTAAGAGCAATATAAATAAAATATCACGATTCGGTGTCAGTTTTACTGGAAATGACTATAGTGGTGTTAAAAAACCAAGCTGAAATAGCGTCTGTCTCTCGCGAGAGTCGGCGTTGAGAAAACAGAGGATAAATCTGTTGACTATGAGATGGTTTAAAGGAAAGGTTACGGCGGACACAAAAATTGGAACATTTTCAGCTATATACCGTATCCCACATGTTATAAGGTAGGCAAAGGAAGCTTAGTGATGAGGTTCTCCGTCTCCGAGATCGTCCAATTTTCAAGACATTGCATGTGGAGTATCGGAATCACCGCGTGTTACCGACTGCATCACGACGCGAAGTCTCCAAAAAAATGTGAAATGAGGTCGCACTGACTTAAAAATGATCTATGAGCGTGAAACTATCCATAATTATAAATAACGAAATATCTCTACCTACGCGGGTTAAACCGTGATTTGAGCATTAATGTCTTATATTTAATCGCTATATTCCTACATTTGGTGTCAACAATGCACTTTAAACGTAACACACTGAGACCTCAAGTGAGGATTTATTACAACAAATAGCTGTAGGATATCTTTATCTTGCCTTTATAAAGGATAATCAAAACAATTTATGTTTGAAATATATATATCTTGTTTATATTAGAGTCTTTTCTCTCTTACTTAATTCGATTTCGATGCGATTTTTTATATTTACATATTTTATCTTCACGCTGTATCCCGCGTGTGCGTGCAGGTAGGCAGGGAAAGCGTAGTGTTGTGGCTACTTGTTCTGTACTTACTGGCCATTTTCGAGTTATTGCGTGTAGAATTGAAAAAACGATGAAATTATTTAATGTTTCAATCCCGAGAAGAAATCGAAGCCACAACCTCTGGCTGCGTTTACAGTAAGACACGACGCTGCAGGCGCTGCGGCATAAGATATCAAAAATACTTTAATAAATAAATAATTCATTTTAATAACATGTTTTATGTAACCAATTCATCTTAGAAAATCTTTTAAGAAATATTACTCTTTACGAAATGTCTTAAGAATAATTTTGCGTTATTACAATTTTAATATTGTTCAAGTAAATTTAATTTTGTAACAAAATTTTCTTTCTACTTCTTTCTTTATTTTCTTAGTACTTCAGATTGAAATACGAGAGATAAACTTTAATTTATTAAATTTATACTTTTCTGTATAATGTGTGACTATAGAAGCAACGGCTGTGGATTCGATTTCCAATGTGGTGAGTGATATTTTGAATATTTTTCCACTCAACACGCAATAATCACCTTACCTTAAAAAATTGAAGAAATCTTTTAAATATAACGGCCCGTTAGTGTGTAACGGCTAAAAGTGTACGCTGTAAACACAATGGTTGTGGGTTCAATTCGAACTGGAAGAAATAAATTATTTTTATTTCTAGTATATATTATTTTTATTTATAGTATATTCTAGGGTCTCTTAATAGAGTCTTTAAAATAACTGTTTACATTAGGCACCCATTCCGTTTCATTATACACGAATATACCTACACTGAATCGATCGACTGAAGCTTTGTAAAGTGTCGCGTACGGTGTTTGTGAAAACAGCGTAAAACGAGAGGCGTCCGGCCGTAACACTTTGATTCGATGCTTTTACGTTGTTTTTTTGTTCATTTACAACATTTTTCAAATACTTTGTACGTCATCTGGCTGTAAATGTGATAGTTGTAGGTTCGATTCTCGCCCGAGTAAACGAATTATTTTGAATTCTTTGCTTTGCTTTCAAGGCAAAACGCTGCATTAAGGTCGTCGTGCACAGTTGTGAATGAATGACTAGGTTCGCTTTGCCCATTCTGCATATAGCGGGATAGGCAGAACAAATATGAATATGTAATGGGTTTCTTAGATATGTTTGAATTTTACATTCTTTTAGTTGTGACCGAAATATTCATAAGAGGTGTAACTTCTTAATTAACAAAACGGTTTCTTCAAAAAAAGAGCTCCAGTCTCAGTCAAGGCAATTGACACTTACTATGTTATTTTTTTGTTAAACCCTAAGATCTCTGGATGTACAGGTCCGATTTACTTTTTTTTTGGCTTTGTATAAAGCTTAAGAAGGTTAGAAGCAATATAACACTAAGTAAAGTTAAGGTGTAAGTTTTAATTAGACTTAAATAACAAAATAACAATAATAATGAACACCAACTAATTGCTATAAGCCTGCAAAAATAGCTTTATATATGTCAGTACATTTTATAACAGAAATATTATATTTTATTAGTTCTAAAAAAATCCACGACACCGTATATTTACCTCTTAAAAATAAGTAGCTATAAGACAGTTTTTGGCAAAAAATAAAAAAAACAATTGCAAGGTAACGTTTCACCGTTTTATATTTGACATTGATTTTGAAACTTACGAGCGAAAGTTATTCTATCATCAAGGAAGTTTTATGAAGATGAGTCTCGACTTTTATAGCATGTAATTTAGACGTATATATTATTTGAGAAAATGTTAAATAAAATAATTCAACGCTCTGTTTACGGTCGCAAGGCGCGACTCGAGATGACATGAAGCAGCCACGTAGTGCTTGCACTTTCTCAGAATTATGAAAACAAGTTGCTCATGATTAAATATATAAATCTATTGGCAAATAAAGCATAAAATGTATTATAGGTTAGTATTCTATATTTAGATAAACATGAGAACTCCGTTCAATTGTCAAAATAAACAACCTTTTTTATTATTACCGTTCCGATATGAAATAAAAGCTGTAAACTTCTTTTCTCGGAATTCCTAGATAAGTACAAACATTTTTATTCATTTATTGCTATTTCGATTCCATTAAGACAAATCCGTTCCCCATTTTCCGCCGAATTCCGGAGGCATTGCGTGTTGGTTAGTGGAACTCGTCACTGCACTTTACGTTACCTGAATATATCAAATATTTCATTTCGTGGGAATCAAACACACGATCTGTCGCATTTACAGTCACACGTTCATATCCCTGCACCACGACTAGGGCTGTTGTGACTAAATGGGCATATAGAATTGTGTATTCGATATAGAATTGTACAAGGCTATCTTTGTAATCCACTCTATTGTAGGATTCAAGCATCTAGGGCATCTCCGACGTATCTATTCTAAGATTGGAACTAAAATTTAAGATATTTATATTTTCCTTTTATATAGTAAAATTTAAGTTTAAAATGTTGAATTTCGTACTGTCATCATATAAGATCACATTCAAATTTAAGATTACATTGTAAACAAATGATAATTATTTTCTGTGCTTATAGATTTTAGTGAGTTAGGCTAGTTCTTTAAAAGTAGGTAGGATTCCGGGGGCATTGCGGGTTGGGTAGTGGAACTTAACAAAACAGTTTGCTGCGACATCAAAGTGAAAAAATGAAATTATTAATTATTTCATTTCTTCGAGTGGGAGTCGAACCCACAACCTGTTGGGTTTACAGACACACTTTGTGCCCCTGGGCCACGACTGACCTTAATATTTTTTGTTTTTGTAACAAACCAAAAATAAGTAATTTAGTCATTGTTCGAAGTAAGTACTTAACGTGGGACGTTCTAGAAGCCTGCCCAAAGCGATACCTTAATAACGTCCCCATCATGCCGATGGAATAAATTATTATGTTAATTTTTATTTCAGAACATCCCTACGGTACAATAGTTGTTTTAACATAGAACTTTTTAAAGAATTTATAATATCTTTCGTTTTTCACTGTCTGTCCTATTCGAGACATTGCGTATAGAGTGGTGGAACTCAACGCAGTTGTTTGTCTGGTTATTAAAGCCTATAAAATAGTTTCTAATTAATTAACCTTGATTCAAAATGCTTAGAAAAAAAGGAAAATGGATTGATTTTGTCTATTTACATACTTTATACATTTATCAACAATATCAATGGGTTTTATTAACGAAATGTGCACAAATAAATGCGTCCATATGCTTTGCAACGCAAAGGTACATAAGATTATGAATGAGAAAATTGTTACATTGAAGATTGGACGGAAAATAGAAAACAGAGTTTCTTAATTTTATGTTGCATATCATGCTATATGGCGTGAAGATAAAAAAAATGTATTAAAAAATATTTTAAGTGAAAAAGTCCAGAAAACCAAATAATATTAAATCCATCTCGAAGTGTATCTTCAAGTTTAGATTACACAACTTTTAAGTATAAGAACTATATTCTAATGCTTGTTACACACGGGCTTATGGAAGAAACGAGACGAACGAAACTTACACGCGCTGTATTATTGATGTATATAGAGTTGTGCAGAGCAGCGGGCAAAAGGAGCCTGGAAATTTAGCGTTCAGATACTCTGTTCTTTCACTTTCTTCCAAATTCTGGAAGCATTGCGTGTTGAGTGGCGGATCCGCGTTCGGCCGTCCGCGTTTCGATTAAATAAAAAATATCAATATTATATTTATTTTAAATGAAACTCTTTCAACTGGATTAATCGCGTATATTTTGTATTATACATTTTTGAACCCGACGTTTCGAACACTTTGCAGTACTTGTCTACTACCCCTGCGCCACGACTGGCATCTATTGTTACTAGGTCTTTTTAAAAATATGTAACATTAAAAAGATCAGTTAAGTGCGAGTTGGGCTCGCCCACCGAGACTTCTATAAAAATCTTAGGTCATAAAAGCTTACAAACTTTACTGCCTGTAAATATGGACTCAATTTTTACAAAATGAACTACAAATATAAGTTTCTAATGCTTTTTATTATAACTATAAATTTTCACTTCTCGGACTTTTTCCTTTATTTTTATTATAAGTTCTCATAAAATGCAGCAAAATCGGTGAGTAAATCCTGGTATCTTTTGATTGCTTTGACTTAAAAGCTTGAATTTTTTTTTTGCTTCAAGGAACCATAGACCTAAATGTTTGGCAATAATTTCAGCTTAATTTAAACGCGATCTTGAGACAAATAGTAATGACAGACGGACAGACGGCCAGTAAAGTGATTCTATCAGGATGCCCTCTGTATATTTTGAGGTACGGAACCCTAAAAATATATCATTTTACTGTCCTCAAGTTTGCAAGCTATTAGCATGTGTGTCACATCCTTACCTAAACTTATCTAAGACAGTATTTTCTACAAGTTTTCATAGCAGGAACTAACTTCCTTTGCATAAAATTATACGACAAGCTTTTAGTATAAAAATTTCTTGTGTTTCTTTTAAACTAAATTACTTTGCTTTATTCATATGTATGTAGATGTACGAATAATTAGACTACTGTATTGTAGTTTTGTTATTACATTTTAAATGTTGTGTTGGAAAAGAAGGCGGTAAGTTCCGCCACCTTAACATGTAATGCCTCCAAAATTTGGCTGAAATTGGGAAACGGAAGTTGTTTATGGGCAAGGATAAAATTTCAACTTTCACTTAGCTTCATTTTGGCTACATCCAAACTTCTTCTATGATTAACATAGAGTTTAAAGTACATAGAATCTTTATTTCCTGATATTTTTTAAAAATTTGAGAATTTCAATATTTTTTAGCATTACACTTACCCACTGTCTACTTAATGTTTTTTAATTACACGTCGAGTAAGAAACAGAGAAATTTTAATGTTTATAAAAAACCGTGAAGCTGAAAGAATATTTACCGTAAATATATACATATATGCATGTATATCAAAAAATTTATTAAAACATCAATATCTATTACCATACTACAACATTTACCAAAACCAACATATAAAAGGCAAAAGGCCACATAATGTAAAAACACCGCCCTAAATTCGTTGTAGGGGACCATCGGACCGCGTAATTACGAGTACGGTCAACAAAAGTAGTTTATATATTTATTTTTAGCACATTTTAATAAAAAAGTGTGTGTGTTAGTAAATAGTCGATAATGTTTAATATAATTTATATTTTTTTATAGGCTTAACTCTTTAAAACAATTTAAAAATTTCATTATAGTACTTTGATGTGTCTTACTTATTTGCATGTAATATGTGATAGCAAATATGGTTTGGCAATATTATTCTTTATAATGCAGCCATGTTTGTAACTTCATTGTATAAAAAGTGGTATTTATTTCGTTTGCTTTGCACTGTATGTATCCCGCATGTAGCAGGGTACGCAGAGAAGGCCTAGCGTTAAAACACTCCGCACCCTACTTTTTCCGAACTCTGGAGGCATTGCATATTGAGTGAGACGATACTGAACGCCACGCTTTGTCTATTTATCAGAGTGAGGAAGTGAGCAATCATTAATTTCCCCGAGTGGGAATCGTACCCACAACCATCGCGGTTACAGATACAAGCTATACGCTATACGAGCTCTACTGAGATCAGAATACATAAATATAATTCTATAAACACTAATAGAGAAAATTTCTTTCTATTCGTGTTTTTAATTAAAAAGAAAACAATGCGAAGCTTTAGGAGTTTAGAAAACAAACGAATCAAACCATTTGTTCTAATCAACTGTATACCCGATATTCTAGTAAAAGGCATATAAAAATAGGTTTTTGTCATTTGTATCTAATTTTCTTTATATAGTGACTCACATCACGATTTCCTTAGGCAAGAAACCATTATCAAATCATGATATTTGTGTCAATGAGACTAGTGAACTTTAAGTACATTTTTTGAAAATTTGTAATCGCTAAAACCGTACGCATCGAACATAGAACCTCTCTTGTTTTGTATGCAATAAAAAAGTTTTTATAATATATATTATTTTAATTTCACACTGTATCCCGCGCATAGCAGAGAAGGCCAGAGACAATCTAGGAGCCTAGAGTTAAATCACTTGGTTTCTATTAACACACTTTCATAAAATTTTGCAGGCATTGATTGACGGAAGTCAACGCCGCGCTCTTTTCGTGCCATACCTACCGTTACCATAGTGAAGAAACAAAAATATTAAATATTACACTTCCCCGAGTGGGAATCAAACCACAACCTGTCGCATGTAAACGCCACGGCTGGCCTCTATAATATAGAAGAATATTTCATATTCCATTATACCTACACACATATTTGACAAATAGTCCACGCGGGTATGGTAATATCTTAGAAAATACAATTTTCATATAAAATTCGTTTTACGCTTATATGTACGTCTCGTGTCTCATAATAAGCTCGTATGAGCACGCTATCACTTCTACTTTCTGATTAAAATCATGCCATGTTATATTGAATTATTCCCTGCAAAGTAAAGTGCTGTTAGAATATAAATAATTTTTCAAATATTTTATTCTTAATTTTGTTAGTAACCATTTAGTTTCAAGATTTGGATTTCAGAAGACTATAGGGACAATGTCTCTATGAGAGGAAAACTGTCACATAATTTTTAGTTACGAAGTTGTTGCTTCTTCTTATTCTGTCCATAACCTGCGTTAAATCCAGCGCTTCTTTTTCTTTTACCAAACCTTAAAGAAGGAAGGAATATTAAGCAAATTCAATAATGCTCATAATTTATCTGTTAACTTAACCCTAACTAGAAATCATAATCATTAATTTACTTGAAAACAATACAATCGTCTTTCCATTTTTGTTGCAGTCAGTACCAGCATGTCTCATTACCGGAGACTGCGACCGCACGGTATGTAAGCATCGCGCGGTCGGCAGTGTTTGAGTTCTTCTATTGATTAACATATGTACATAATGGATATATGGTATTTAGTGGTTTTCGTGATTCTAAGACAGCGTGTTCTAGACATTAAGTCCGTTTCACAGACATTATGTGATGGATGGCGAAACTCAACGGAAACGAATTATAGACATATACATATACCCAGGAAGGAAATGCATCATAGATACATATACTCAAGATAAGAATTAAATCCACAACCATCGGTTACGCGACAATAAATAACTTAATAACATGTATTTTCTCATAAAAAAAAGTATAATAATTTATCAAAATTAGGTACATAGTGATTTATAGGTACACAATAGCGATATATCACTATGCTACCAATTTTTCACCATTCCACTTATATCGGGGGTATAATTATATTTTAACAATTTTAATTTTCTTCTCTTCTAGTAGACGAATCGTTCTTGATTTCCACCAATTACAAGAAATATTTGAAAAAGTGGGTGAAAAATTAAAATTGGAGTGTTCTAACTCTTAGTTGCCTCTGTGTATAGCAGGGCTGTGCGTGAAAGTGCGTGAAGATCAAAAATAATTATATTTCATTTTTTGAATACTTTGCAATTATAAAAATATGATAAAATGATTAGAATCTACATAATAATTGTTATTTTCTATTCAATTACGATTTATCATAAACAGAATAGATTGACTAAGGGCCTTTAAATCAGTTACGGCTATTAAAATGTAAATTGAGGACATGGTCTTCAGGGCATGCGATCGTGTAGACTTGCTACAGTTTGAATCTAGTCATACCGAGATAGTCAGAATTTATTTCTAAAATATGAAAGTTGCGTTTGCGTGGTGTAATCGCGATGGTTGTAGTTTGGTTTCCACACGGAGAAGTGTTGAGCTCCACCACTCAGCAGGCTATATCTCGGAATAATTAAGATAGAAAGTAGGTAACGGAATATCCTGACACTAAGTTCCACACTGCCTATCCTGATACGTTCAGGCTCCCACAAAACTGTTTTTTTATGTAAAATTTTCTTATCTATGTACTTTTGAATCTACACTATTGTTGAAAGCGCGAATCTCAGGAACTACTGGATCAAATTGCGATGCCGAATTTAATTTGAATTGGATGGTCCACTTATTGAGGAAAGCTTTAGAATACATTACAACTACTCCAACGAAACCACTGTACCTGTGGTCAGGGTTATCGGGCACTTACAATGTGTCATGTGTCGTATTTTTTTTATATTTTTTCAAATAATTATTATTTACTATTACTAATACTATAGAGGCTAACGCGACGCAAGAGCACGAGGGCCCTGTGTGTGTGTAATGCGGCGGTTGTGGTTTCAATCCCCACTCGAGCGAATATTTATAATTTATAAGGTAACAGTTTGGCGTTGAGTTTCGCCACTCAACACGCAATGCCTCGAAAAAATCAGCGGAAAATGGGAAACGGAGTGTCTTAATATTAAGTTCCCTCCGCCTACCCTGCTGTATGCGGGATGTAGCGTGAATCTGATTTCTTTTTTATCTTATTAATATTATAAAGCGCAAGATTCAAGTTTGATTGAACGCGCCAATCTCAGGAAATACTATATCAAATCAAATAACTACTTAGTTCCAACATCTAAAGTATCAAGTTTACAACGTTTCCAAATCTGTAGAGGGTACACAAATTTTGAATTGTAAATTGCTAGACGCGTATAATTCTATCAGCGTTCGAGTCAGGTGCGATATTAACATTCTATGGCAAATATCAAATCAGCGCTGCACGTCATAAACTAAAATGGGATTTAATTTTAAATCCTAAGTTATGGTATTAATATATACCAGGCTGTGGTTCTCAGATTTGTTTTTAGCTCCACGCTGTACCCTGTGTGAGACCAGTTCTAAAACACTCCGTCCGCCACGCATTTACTATCAAGACATTGTTTATAGAGTGAAGGAGCTGAAAGATACATTTTTATTAGATTACGCTTGTTACTTATAATATATAATAAGAGAGATAGGTAGAGACCGTGGTTGATCTACGAAAACACAGTATCAAAGATACTGGAGGAAGATCACGTAAAAAGCATGACGATCCTTTGGAGAGCATTTCCGAAGAGGTTAATGACAGTACTTCAGTACAGCAGACGACGAGGCGAAAGAGGTTTGTAGAGACCATAGCGTTTGGCGCTCCATTCTTTCTGAAAACAGCGTGAAGCTTAGGTAATTTAAGTTTCCAAAGTAAGTAATCGACAATAACTCATTGCCCCGAGTGGATATCGAATAAAAATCCCTGCGCTTACGACAATCTCATAATTGAGAAGATAGTAAAGAAAAACGTGACTGTAATAGAAATATGACACAAAAATGTGTCAAAGTTAACCTTGAAGCTATCATCATCATCATCTTCATATTGACATATCATCAATCAAATCAAACTTTTGAGATTGTTTTTGAAAACGAGTAAAATCATATTTTCAATTAAAATACTAAACTAGCTCTAGAACTAAACTCTAACTAAACTCTAGAATAGTAAAATAAGAAATATATAAGGCCATTATGGCGTACTGTGTGTGGGTTGAATAAAATCATTTCAATTACTTTACGTTCCTGCAATCTACACGTTTTTTTTCGCTTCTGCTTTGAAAATATTTCGTTCTTTTGTCACTCATTCTCTCGACGTGTCCAAGCTAACGGAGCACATTCTTCTAATCTATGTGCATTATTATCTCCAATTTGGGCAGGATCGAAAAGCAGAGTGTTTGTTACTTTAATATATACACACGTAAACAATACTTTCACTTAAATCAAAATTGTTTATCAAATATTAAAATTTGTTTTGTTGTTTTTTATTAGTAAATAAATTTTTCACTGTCATTGCCTTAAAAGATGTAGCCCCGTAATATTCGTCGTGTAGGCGGCGTATTAAGATTAAATATGCATAAGATTTTATATTAAGTCAACGTTAAAGTCACAGGCATTCAATTTTGTAATATCTCGTAAGACATACATATACGTCGTCTTTGCGCTGAGGCACAAGCAAATTATTTTGATTCCTACTCAGAGGAATAAGTATCAGTGGGTATACACCCAGTTTCATGTATAAGCTATGGTATCAAGACCATAAGGGGCGTAGGATTCTGCCGACAACATTAAAAAATTGGGCTGTAAGTATTGAACGGAGTTAAACAGTGTGGTTGCCTTAGAGCTATATAAAATAAAAAAGAACATACAGACAGACAAATAAACACAATTTCAAAAAACAATTTGTGCTTCAATTGATTTTATTATATATATTGAAATCATATCTTTAATATAATCTAGAAATTTCTCTAATAATCTAGAAATTTCACTAATATTTTTAGCTTCAAGCTGTATTCCGCACATATCAGAGTAGCCAGAGGGAATTAGTTCTGGATGCATTACGTGTTGAACGGCGTAACTCAACACCGCTTATAAGAAATTAACCTATGTAAATGAAATGGCCGTCGTGGCGTAGCGCAGGTGGTACTCCAATTACGCTGATGCTTCTGATAGCTGATATTATACATTTTATATATTTTTTATATGTGTATATATTTTATAATAAGAATCACTATATAACCTCAAAACACATTTTAGAAGATTTACTCACGTCATTCAATCTATGACTGTCATGATGAAATTGAAAGCTAAATATGGTTATAAATAATTTTCCTTAAAAATCTATCAAAATGAATTACATGGACCGATTGCCGACGGTGATAAGCTGCTGCTTCTGTTGTTTTCTACGGGCTGGCACTGTCATGATAGCAATGTTCTCTTTTGTACGTATTCTCGTATTAAAGAATGGAATACAACGTATATTTTATTCAAAAACAGAAACATCCTACTCTCTACCCTATCCTACTAGTAACATATAGGTAAAAATTTGTGAGAATGGATGGAGATGTTTGTTCCTTTTTAAAAGAAAATCTAAAACTTACTGAACGGATTTAGATAAATTTTACGTAATACACAGATTATACATCTAAGTAACATACAAGTTACGAATAGTCTAAAGATATTTTATAATTTGACTATAATACAATGATAATATTAAGCGAGCGAAGTCGCAGGTGGTTGCTAGTATCATATTGAATTATTTTTTATTTCTTCAAACATATGTTAAAAACCAAGTAGTATTTGCATTATATTCAATATTATGTATCATCGTGGACCTTGAAAATGTCTTACTAAATCAGTGGGTGTGGGTCCAATTCTTTTTCGAGGGGCTGAGTATATTTCTATAAAAAATATTTGCAAAATATATCAGCTTTATGCTATATCCCGCACACAGCAGGGTAGGCAGAGGGAACCTAGTATTAAGACACACCATTCCCCACTTTCTTCCGAATTCTGAAGGCATTGCGTGTTGAGTGGCAGAGCTCGCCGTGCTTAGCCTCGACACCAGAGCGAAGACATGGAAAGAGAAATTTAAGTAAATATTTTATCTCTTCGAGTAGGGATCGAACCCACAACCAGACGGTTTTACAGTCACACTTCGTACCGCTGCGCCACGACTGGCCTCTGCAAATGCTCTTGTTTTTGCAAAATTAATTAGAATAAATAAAGAACTATCGTAAATTGCTTAAAACTGTACTGTACAGTAACTGTACTGTTGGCCCTAATGGGCACTACTACATCCTAGTTCCCTCTGACTAACGTGCTCAATGCGGGATACAGCGTGAAGCGACAAAAAAACGAATTTTGAACTTTTTCATTCTTATCTTTCAGTTATCAGGCCTCGTCTTCGCACCAAATGTGACACACACCAAAGGGTTTTGGAATATGGACCCGGTGCTCTCCTACTACAGCTCGGCTACAGAAAGCACCTTACAATTCATACTGGGTGCTGTATCGATAATGCTGTGTCTTGTCAGCGTTTTCCTACTCGTGGGCTCTATTTGTGTATGTATTAATGTGGTTGAAAATTGTAAGTAAGAAAAAAAAATAGCAGGCCCGGCGCAGGAGCACAAGTAATGTAAACGCGACTGGTTGTGGGTTCGATGCCCACTAGAGGAAATGATTTTAAACATAAATCGATTATAAAACGTACCAACCTACAAACTTAATTTGCTTAAACTAGGTGGTATTTGTTAAGATTAAATACGGTTTTGAATTTCATTGAAAAATATCAAATATTGGATATATTTGATATTTTTCAAGGAATGTCTTTTCTATTTGACGTATCATGTATTATATCTGTCTGATTTCTGAAACTTAGGATTTACTTGATAATAAAAACTTTTTTAGGTGTAACTATATCCGCATATTCCAAGGTAGGCAGAGAAAATTATGAGTATTATGTGTAAGATACTCCGTTCCTTGCCTTATTTTGTTCTCTTTTCAAGACGTTGTTGAGTAGAGGAACTCAACATCTGCGCTTTGTCTGGTTGCTAGAGCGATAAAATCAACATAATTCATCACCCCTATTGGAAATAAATCCTAACCCATCTCGTTCACTATCAAACGCTTCTCCTCTGCCATGGCTTGTCCAAATAATATAAATATACAATAATTTTATACTTTTACAGAATATACCAATATTAATACTGGTTTATCAGTGGGGCGCCATAGTGTACAGTTTCACCGTGTTTCTTATGTTCTTTATCCTCTCCATATTTTGTTTTTTTATTCATACAAATTGTTTGGTCGCTGGTGCGGTGCTTTGTGGACTGATGATATTTCAAGTATTGGGTAAAAATATTTTATCGATTATATAAGTTACTTAAAAAAAACAGACAGACAAAACGCGGCGTTGAGTTCCACCTCTCAGCACGCAATGCCTCCAGAATTCAGCAGCAAGTGGAGAACGAAGTGTTTTAACACTAAGTTCCCTTTGCCTACCCTGCTGTATGCGGAATGGAGCGTGAAGCTGATAAATTACTTAATTTGGTATAATAATATAAAATAAAATTGTTTGACTGTCGATTCTCATTCAGGAGGGCAACATTTTTAATTACCTCGATCTGATAATGAAACATAGTGGAGCATTGAGTAACGCCTCAATTTCTCTAACTTTTCTAGAGTCTCTAACTTTAGCTTCCTTCTGCGTGCACTACTATTACATTGAAATATGTAGCAAATGTCACCCTAATTGAGAATTGAACCCACAATTATCATCAACACTCGGACATTTGCCAAGATAACGTGAAGAGAAATCTTCATGTAAAATTAAAATGTGTAATCCGTTTAAAAATGTAGATGTTAATTCATTTAGGTAGCGCTCCGTAGCGCGGCTCGTAGAGAACTACGAGAGTGCTACGAATTGGTTCTGTTTGAATGAGTTAGCTTCGTAGATGCTTGTATAAAAGTATAATAATTATGATTTATGACTTCTATGTATAAGATATATAGAAACCATAAAAACTTTTCTTTTGCACCTGGTAGCACAAGGATGTGACTGTAACCGCGACGGTTGTGAGTTCAATTCAAACTCGGGGGAATAATATAGGTACTTAATATTCGTGCTGCTGATACAACACTGTGCCACGTTTCGCCACTCAATACGTAATGACACGATAAATCAGTTGAAAGTGGGGAACGGAAGTGTCTTAATAGGAACTAGATTAACAGGTTCAGGGTAAAAAAAAACTTAAAAAGATGACTGTTTGGCTCATAACGCAACGGTTGTAGGCTCGATTCTCACTCGTTGGAATGAATTATTTTTGTTCACTCTGTCACTCGACGTTATTATATATCATAAAATAAGCGGAATGTGTAGAAAGAAGTGTCTACCTTACCTACCTAACTCATCTAGTATATTAGGTTTTTATTGATCTACGCTGCTATACAAGAAAATATTATAAAATTACCACGAAGATCATTCTCTAATTATACAAAAAGATCAGGGTATTTTAAAACAAAAGAATATATAAAACATTTTTTAAAATAACATACATTTTTGAAAATACAACATTTTTTTTAAGTGAAAATCAAACCTACACTTATCGTCTTCTATTAACTTATAATTTCAAATTTATTTTATTATTAGCGTTGTTTTTCTTTTCCAGTGACCATGTACTTCGTTATCGTATCGAACAGCCTACGCATGACCCTAAAGTTTCTAACTAGCGAGAGTACTTTACCCTAAAACAAGATCCCAAAGATATCTTTAAAAAAAATCAACAATTACAATTTTAGCTCAATAAACTTGGTTTTGTTTGCAAATTTGTGATCCTTAGAAATGTTTTTCGACTGTGTTTGTGGGAATAA
Source organism: Heliconius ricini (assembly GCA_018231645.1). NCBI lineage: Eukaryota > Metazoa > Arthropoda > Insecta > Lepidoptera > Nymphalidae > Heliconius > Heliconius ricini. Next base: position 4,434 of record DVQM01000040.1, on the reverse strand, counting down.
AATATGTTTTTATTTATCTAATTAATTAATGTTTTACTTTTGAAAGCGACTTTTGGTAGCGACAGTGACAGCGACGGCTGAGGGTCCGTTAATATATATTTTCACTTCTTCGAGTGTTTTAGTACTAGGTTCTCAGGTTCCCTCTGTCTCACCGTGCTTTCTGCAGCACATACAGCGTAAAACTAAAGACAAAAAGAATAAGAAAGTTTTATTTTTACCTACCTCGCATATTACTTGTTTTGTTCATTTTGAGCGATAGAACTCCATGCCGCACTTGGTCTACCAAATTGTGGATTTCCTGGTGCAGTGATATAGTATGTACGTAAACGTGACGTTATTATTATTAATTTGATCGCTCCAGTAAGAAGATAAAGCATGGCGTTGAGTTTCGCCAGCCAAAACAATTAATATTTCTTACGGTAGGTTCCTTCTGTCCATTATCAAGCTTCTACCTATCATTAACAATCAGGTCTGTTTTATTTAACCTTGACATTCGTCTATAATATTTATTGAATAAAGCTGTTTTATGCTTCTACATAAATATATTGTTCAAGGAAAAGACAGCATATTATTTTTATAACTTAATAAAAAAACTTTTTTCATTATAAGAGTTCCACATTTTGATCGATGGCAAAGATGACTTCCTTAATACAAAATGAGAAATCTCAAAAGTTGCGGCGTTTATTTGCATATCACAATACGATACACTTTAAAGTGTTAATTCATACTTAGGAAAGAAAAATACTTATTTAGAAAACGTATAAAAATTTAACGTAACGGATTCGAACCGGCGGCTCCTGCAAACCGACCTGGTCGGTTACGGTAAGTATTATACGATACATTCTCTAGGGTTTTATAATAATTTTAAGATGATACTGATTAGTTTGAATGTTGGGCAAGAAGTGGATAACGGGGTGTCTTAGCAAGAGGTTCACTCTTTCTATCTGGCTGTGAAGGAAAAGGTGTGAAGTTACTTTTTTTAAAAAAAATCGTATATGTCATATCCGCCGTTGTTTAATAGAGTAATTTGTATGTGACTCGGATGTCAGTCAGTTTTTTAAAACAGGAATAAACTAGGCGTATGCAAGCTATAGGTTTCCCTCTCATAAAGCGAGGATAAGAAACACAATTAACATCTGCTAAGATAATAAATATAAAGTTTTCTTTTGCAATCTTTTTCATTTATTTGGAATTTTGTCAATAAATTGTTTACGAGAATATCCGGCCCACTCTATTTTAAATTGAAATCGTTATTAAGATCCTCATTATATTTGATCTCCCTATATTATTATTTCTATTTAATTTTCTGTATTTATTTTGTATTTCTCTTATTTTTATCTCAATTTTTCGTTTTTGAACTCACTGTTTTCAAACGCCTGTCAAAGGGATTGACAATTTCATTTACAATGTATACTTTTATCCAATTTTATTTTAATAAAAATACAGTGTGAAGCTGATTTTTATTTTAGATGTTTTTATTCAAATAAATCAAGATGTGTGAGATATTTCCCGAAGTCGAAAGTTGCTGTTTTGCAATTAGTCTTCGTGTTGGAATCCTTTTGATATCAGTTTTGGCTATAGTTAGTAAATAATTAAAATTCACCCGTTACTACGGTTTTGCCTTTAAATTGTGTTTTAATATTTTTTTAATTGATATACTCAGTGATACAAGCGTTCTCGATTATTCTTATATAGCAGGGCTGATAAGGGAAAGCTAATGTCAAGACGCTTTAACTACCCGCCTTATTTTAAAGAAGTTGTAACAGTGAGAAACATAACGCCGCACTTTGTCTCACTAAGCGGAGATTATAAAATAATTTAAATATAATAATTCCACCGATTGAGTATCGAACATCCTACTATTGTACATACATTAGACATCATTTCATTAGTCTTTGACACTGCCTAAATAACACTCCTATACGCAAGTTCCGCTAAAGTATCGGCCTAAAATTATTTCTACTCACTTTGACTGACAACAACTACGTAACTTCAGTGCATAAAGTGTGTGAAATACATTAGTGATATGAACACCGCAATAAAAATTTGTATAATGTAGTAAATAGTGAAATATTTGCTTGAATATATATTTGTAACAATTTGTGCGGTCAGTTGAATACTTAACTGCCACAGTGCTCAGAGTGCATCAGCGATCGAATCTCACGGTTACGCGTTACGCAAAAGAACCATTATCGCACGCAGATCTTTCGCCGAGACGTTGTATGACATATCCTAACTGCTTCGTCATAGATTAAGCTCTGCAGATAAGATACATGTACGAAGGAGTAAGCATTTGCCTCTGAGAGGACAACATTATAGTCATATTAATTACTGAAATCGATTAAATAATAAGGATGTCTCGTTCAAGGTGGGGTTGTTGTTTGCCAGAAGCCGGTAATAATGATGAGTTTATAACATGTTCAAAATGTAAAAAATATTATCACTTAGCATGCATATTTCTTGATACAACATTAACTAATACTGAGATGAGTTGGAGCTGCCCTGAGTGTTGTCGTAACCCCTCTAAGAATGTAAAAAAGGATCACACTCCCATTCGCAATGTGTCCAATGTGAGAGGAAGTAAAAGACCAGCACTTCAGTCTCCACCTAACCAGGAAAATCGCAGCATAACTAGGGACGATTTACGTGACGCAATAGAGGAGGTTATGAATCAAAAAATGCAGGATTTATTTTCTAAAATGGAAGACAGTATTAGCAAAGTTATTGATAGAAAAATAAAACCGTTAGAAGATGATATAGTTGAAATTAGAAAGTTTTTAAATTTCACTAATGAGAATTATGAAGACATGAGAAATAGCATTGACGCTTTTAAGGTCAGGATATCCGAGTTGGAATCTGAAAGAGATGAGCTTGGTTCTACTGTTAATTCTCTTAATCAAAGAGTAAATCAAATAGAGCAACACTCGAGACAGAATAATATAGAGATACAATGCGTGCCGGATAGTAAAAATGAAAACCTAATGAAGCTGGTTTATGATCTAGGAAAGATTGTCGGTTGTCAATTAGAGGAAAATGATATACTACGCTGCACCCGCACAGCTAAGCAAAATCAAAACTCTCCACGTCCACGGTCAATAATTGTACAATTGTCGACACCAAGGTTGCGCGACGAGCTTCTTGCTGCGTCTATCAAATATAACAAAGGAAAATCTCTAGAAAATAAATTAAACTCTGCAATACTGGGATTTCCTGGAGTTAGTAGACCGATTTTTGTATGCGAACACTTATCTCCCATGAACAAGGCTCTTCACGCGGCAGCTAGAAGGAGAGCGAAGGAAGCTGGATATAAGTATGTCTGGATACGGAATGGCAGAGTCTTTTTGAGAAAAAGTGATGAAACCGAATTCATCTTAGTGAAAAATTGGGATGTGTTAAAAAACATCTAATAATTTGTTTATAATTAACTTTACTTCACTAGTTTTTTAGCGGCGCTGGTATGCTATTGTCCAGTTTCTTTTTGTTTTAAATTCGATTCTAATATAAAATTATACTATCAAAATACACGCGGATTGAGAACCAAAACACACAGCTTTCTTCAAGCGGTACTTTGTAATAATTACGACATAATCGTTCTTACAGAAACGTGGCTAAACAGCTCTGTAACCTGCAGTGAGCTCTTCGACGAGAGATATGTGGTTTACAGAAGAGATAGGAGTAATGCCGAATTAATTCACAAAAGTGAAGGTGGCGGAGTTCTTGTAGCAATTTCCAGAAAAATCCACTCCAAACGTATGATTAATTGGGAATCAAATCTTGAAGACCTCTGGGTCATTATTGATATTCCGATATCACATTCTTTGCGTCGAGTTGCTCTCTGTGTGGTATATTTGCCTCCTCCGGTGCATAGTTCCATGTTAAATTACTTTATTGATAATTGTCGTCTTGTGCTTGACGATTGTGATTGCACATGTATCTTGGGTGATTTTAATTTGGCCAGTATTAATTGGAATTTACTGAATGACACTTCTTGTGATTATAAGGTGCCAAGCTTATGTCAACCTTTAATAGATTTAATTAACATATATGGACTTAAACAACATAACAGTGCAGTCAATAAATCCGACAGAATACTTGATCTGGTGCTGTCCAATGTTCCAACTTGCATAGTCCGTCCTAGTCATTCAACTCTCAGTAAAATTGACCAGCTACATCCTCCTCTGGATGTAGATATTTCATTTAAAGGGGAAACAAAACTTGCGTTTAATCACAAAACATTCAAGCTAAATTTTCATAAAGCCGACTTCATTAATATTTATAAAGAACTTCAAAAATGTGATTGGATGCAGATATTTGGGGATGATAATGATGTTGACGCAATTCTTTCCAAATTTTATAATATCATTAATGCTGTAATTGAAAAATTTGTGCCTAAACAAAAATTGAAAAAAAATCGATACCCACCCTGGTTTAACT
>DVQM01000039.1:0-32680 GCA_018231645.1 Heliconius ricini | reverse complement strand
CGAGTGGGGATCAAACCCACAACCAGTCGGTTTTACAGTCACACTTTGTGCCACTACGCTACGACTGGCCTCAAGTATTACTTCACTTTTTTAAATTTTCTTACCTTACTTCTACGAAATAAACTGACAGCAGCCGGATATTTAATATACACCGAGAAATACCTGATAAAATTATTATTTTTGTTAATTTGACCATATTGTCAATTTGGCACCGACTCTATAAATAACAATTTTTTAATAGATATTAAAATTAAAAATAATAAAAATAAAAAAGCTTTTTATTGGATTGTAAATAGATATATTAAATCATGTGATATGTAGGTACAGATAGATCAATTATGTTATCAGTTGTCCTTTAATTAATTATCTTTGCTTTTGAAATATTTATGTTTTATATTTTTTTTATTTTTGTTTAAGTTTGTACCTACATATGTATAGGTAAAGATTCTGCACACCGCACGGTAGGCAGAGGGAACATAGTGTTAAGTCACTCCATCCCCCAGTTTCCGCCGAATTTTGGAGGCACTACGTTTGGAATGCTGCACGCTGCGTTATGCCTCGACAACCATTGCGAATAAAAGAAAATAATAAATATTCAATTTCCTCAAGTGGATATCATGATTGACCTCTTCATTTAATAAACTTTTAATCGTATTACAGCCTCCGATGAGGTGTATTGGAGACTATATCAATTATAGCTCCAACATAAGCTGTAGGTATATCAAGGAAGGATGGCTGGAGATGCGATGATTTATTGAGACCCAGTGTCTTGGGACCGATGGTGTATGATTAGATTGTATGGCCTCCTTTAATAATGCTCAAAGTGATCTCGGCCTTGGTTATAGTGCTATATTATAATTAGTGTTTGGATGCTGTTTGTATTTGATATAGATTTGACGTGAGAGTGTAGATTATTTTAGGTTGATAGTCAGATTTTAGTATTATTTTCGCTCTTTCAAATTAAGTAAATTGATAAATACTAAAAAAAAATGTGTTTTCAAAGGAATCTCTTTAACTGGATCGATTACGTATATTAAGTATTGATCACCGGAAAACCGTGGTAGTAAAGTTTCATTTATAACGCACGAAAATCAAATATTGGTGGTTCCTAATTGACCAAATTAATTATTCTATATCGTTACCAAGTTATTGATCTCTTAGTTATTTTTTTTTGCTTTTATTACTTAAATCATCATCAATTAAGTTAATATAAGAAAAAAAAACAAATTTGATTTCCGTACTTATGTACGGAACGAAAATTTTCTTAACTCTTTTTTAAAAAAAAGGCATTTTATACAAAGCTTTGAGACTGAAAAAACCAATATACATTTTTTTATAGCTTCAAAATATCGAAATATTTCATTCGCCTGATAAGGAATCGAACCAACAACCGTTCACAGTCGCACCATTTTGTCCCTGAGCTACGATGTCGTTTTATATAGATATTTTTTATATGTATAGTATATATCCATAACAACTAGTATATGTTCATACATACACATAAATACAAATATCGTTCTGTATACAAATACTACAGCGACGCAATTAAAAAAAAATGTTATCTGAACGTACTCGCGAATACATTGAAATCGTAATCAAAGATACCAATTACTGCTCGCTCTCAGTACAGCACAAAGTGACTTGCACGCGATCGACGTTGCCACAGTGTACGGAAAACGGTGGTGAATTATTAAATTAAATATTGTAGTGGTATTTTTTGATACTATCTGACTTCGAATTCGATGTTTATAAGTTCAATGCTCATTGAGGGAAACAACTTATATTTATTTCCCCGCTTTGATAGACAGCGTGGCTTTCGTTTCCGCCATTTAACTAAATGTCTCGAATTCGGAAAGAGAAAAGAATGTCTTAACGCTAGGTTCTCTCTGCGTATTCACCTACATGGGAGGGAATAGCATAAAACTAAAAAAAACATATTGCGTCAGTTGAAATCACATTATGAAGATGCATATCATCATCAACATTTCAAAAATAGAATTTTTCATTGTAATGTTAATTCATTGCTATTTAAACTGGGCATTTTGGAACAAAATATATTTAAAATTGCAGTAAAAATTCTAATATCTCTCGCTCTTGCAAAAAACAAAGCGTGGCGTCGAGTTCCGTCACTCAACACGCGACATCTCGAAAATTAAACATTGTTTGGGAAACGGAGTGCATTGACACTAGGTTTCCTCCTCCTACCCTACCAAAACTATTTTTATAATTTATTAAAAATGAACCATTCAATTTGCTACTCTACACCAATCTATCGCTGCCCCCCACCCCATTTTTAACGGGCATTTAACGCAGATCGCGATCGTAAACTCCGGCAAGTGTTGCGGGTTGCCTTTCAGGTGCCTTTCAGGTGCCTCATTAGAGCCGGCGACGGAGTGCGTCAAAGCGTTTTGTCGTTTTGATTATAACTGATGTTTTCCACGTGGATTATTTGATTGTGTGAAATTAATTTTGTTTTTTTTTTCTATTTTCACGCTGTATTCCGCACGCAGGGTAGGCAGTGGTGCCGAATTCTAGAGACATTGCGTGTTCAGTGAAGAAGCCGTACGTTGCCTCAAAACCAGAGCGAAAATATTAAATATATCATGTCCTCGGGTAGGGATCGAACCCGTAACATGTCGCGTTTACAGTCATACACAAGTACCCTTCCGCCACCAGTGGTCTTAATATGCCCTCATAATGTTTTCGCGACTTTTTGATATATTCCAACATTAAAACGATTTCCAAATGATGATTTAATTTTTTATATTGGTCTTTAATGTACATAGGCGTGGGGCATGGAGTTTCTTAGCTCTAGTTTTTCTTAGTTATGTATATTCGAATTTAGTATACACAAACTCCTTTTTAGTCTAGAAGATGTGAGCAACAATTTTAATTTATATATGGAATAATTGAGACACACTTTGTATCAATGTATTTATTTATACATATATTGTACGCAAGTATATGTATAATTACATATTAATATATATATATGCTGTTGTCTCTTGTCTTTCTTAAAAAAGTGCAAATACACGAAAACGAAAAACGTTTATGCACGAAATAAATAATATATTTTTTTTGTAACTGTCTCGCACATATTAGGGTTAGTAAAGAGAACTTGGACACCTAGTTTTATGACACTCCGGTCCCATTAAAACACCATTCTCCCCTATCGGCCGAATTCTCTTTTTCTCTTTTGAGGTTGAAAAAAAAAATTTCTCAATCCTAGATACATTCTTGACAGAATGGTCGCAGTTGCTTTAATGACGAAGGCAAAGATACTGATTGAGCAAATATATGAAAATAAATTTAAAAAAAATGCAAAACATCCAGTGGTTTTTTTTTTCACCTCTATAAAATATTGATTGCAAAAAAAAAACATAGATCCTCAATACCAATTAGCAACAAAAGGAAATCGGCACAGCAAACGCCAGGCACCCCAGCCACTAAATATTAAGTGTTAATAATGTCGTCGACACCCCCATCCCCGGCGAGATCAAAAATTCAACGACTCGTTCCGCCCAAGTTGTCACTGAAGGGTTGGTACGTCGATTTTCAAACTCGTTACCCATTCACCAGATATTGGGTGAACTAATAACTTTATCCTGTATTCGGAGCTTGGAGTTTTTAGAGTTGTTATGAACCTCATTAAGGTTATCCTGTAAAGTTTTAAAGTTGTTAAGAACTGATGAGGTTATCCTGATTAACTGGTAATAAATACTATCTGTATTTTGATACTAATATTATGAGGCGAAAGAGTTTGTTTGCATGAACGCGCTTGTATCAAGAAGCATTGATTCGAATTGAATGAAACATTATTGTTGTGTAGGTTAGTTTATTAATCGTAGGAGAGTATAACCTGTAGGTAGTCTATATGGATCACATCTCACAGAATACGAAACATAAAAAATTAAAGTACATAAAATTTGAAATTTTAAAAGTTTTTAAGAACTGTAAATAAGATTACCTTAATAAAAAAAGTGTATATATAATTTATAGTATTCCATTCTCCACATTCTCCCTCATCACGAACCTAACTTAATATAAAATTCACCCATCATCCCAAACTTTCTGTAATCAACCTTTAATAATAAAACATCTATCATCTACACCGTACGTAATGAAGTTAATCAATAAATAAAGCAATCAAACACGTAATTAATATGGCTCCCGTGGTATTTGCATATGAAAACATTTGTAATTCGATCGACTCCATTGTTTTGCGTGAGTTAGGTGAGTTAAGACAATATCTACTATAAGCGAGGAAAATTTGTTGTGGAAGAATGGATGAATGCATTATTTTAAGTATCGGTTTTAATCGGTTTGACTTTAATAAAATTGAGTTGAATTTTGAGTCTTTACTCGTTTATGATATTTAAATATTAGATGTGCAAAATGTCGTTAGTAAAGGTATGTTTATATGTACGTATACCCACAATTTGCTCAAGAGAAAACTGTCATGTCGAGATGATTCTTTGATTTAAATTAGGTATAGAAAACAATCGAAATTTCAACGGGATCGGTTCAGCAGTTTATGAGATTGGGCTATCCATGCGTTTCTGGATGGAATATGTGTAATATAGGTTGATAGCCTTGATTGCCTTTACACTATGAAAAGCGTGAATCAAAAAAAAATTACAGACTTTAAACAAAATCTCTTCTCTTTTGTAATCTCACAGGCTGTCTCTATCAAATCACCAGTTGAATAATCTAAACATTACCTCAAAATTATTCAAACTTACAAAATGCGTCATACAAAAATAATTCCATCCACAAGCACAACTAAAATGTAATTAATAACAAACATTTCATATAAATAATATATCATAGAAATACATCAACCAGAATTTACATATGAAAACCTCCTATAATTGATCGTCCGCCGCTCCGAGGCAAGAAAATGGTTGGCACTAAACAAATTAGGCCGCCAAACAGACACGGGCGAAGCGGATCGAATATTGGATGAACGTTGTTACGTATTTCACGTGGTGTTTTCTAATAAACTCATTGTGTATTTATTATTTTTTTTATACAAAAAAGAGTAATTACTTATTTTATATTATATTGTAGTTTCACGCTATATCCCGCATATAGCAGGATAAGCAGAGGGAGCTTAGTGTCACTCATTTCGCCGAGTGATACAGGATATCTGATATCTGCCGAGTATAAATTCATGTGCTATGCTATGCCTCTTCGGACTCTTACATATATGTAGATATTTATAAAGAAATAATTTGTATTACATTAATTAGGAGCCTGTCTCTTTCTTCAGTACTTTTCATCTTCATCCAACCCTTTACCTCCACGCCGTATCCCGTCTATAGCAAGGAGAACGTAGTGTAAAAGCACTCCCTCCTTTCTTTAGTTAACGAAAAATTTTGAAACGTTTCACATTCCCGACGCAGCGCTTTGTCGATTATGAGCAGAGGAATATAAGTTTTCATTCCCAAAAGTCATTAAACAGTACATTATTACTTTGCATAAGCATAACGTATCACTGAAAATGACACAAAAATACCTCTCTAGAAACGTCTAAGTATTCTATCAAAAGGCTTTCATACAAGTTTTGAATTCGAAATACATTTGTTACCACTCGCATTTACCCGCGGCTTCGCCCGTGTGAAATTAAGCACCAGTTGTGTATGACACATGATACAGTCTAAGTGCCCAAGGTAACTGACGCTGATAGTTGGCTATAGTCTATAACCTTCTCCTATATGAGCTATCTAATTCAAAAAGATTGTATTAATTCGAATCCGTAGTTCCTGAGATGAGCGCGTTCAACAAACTCTCCAGCTTTATGATATATGTATAGCTAGATACATATATATATACAAACAGTGTGTTTTAATTTAAACACAAATTAGGTCCTAGCATGGCGCAGTAATAAGAATGTTACGAGCATTATACAACGAATCATTAAAAATATTAACGTTTGATAATCTGAAATATCATGCGAACTCCATATTTTACTCAGCGCGATATCATGTCTGTGCATTGCTGGTTGGTGGGCCATGAACAAAGTGGGTTATTTTATAGAATATATTTTTTGGTATTTTTTTTATTAATTTGATGATTTATATAGTTTTTTGTTTAATTTAAAATATAGATGAGTGCGTCTTTGTTATTAGTAGACTACCATTTATTTCGTAAATTATGCTGCAAGCAAGCAAGCGTTGATGATTAATTAAATGAATTTCAGATATTTTCATTTAAAAAAGCATCTACTATCCTACCACGCAGTACAAAAAAATTCTAATATTAGAAAAAAGTACCTACAAACCATGTATATAGTTATTTACCAATATTAGAAAACCTAAGAGGTCAGTCGTGGCGCAGGAACCCAAGTGTGTGACTGTAAACGCGATAAGTTGTGGATTGAGTTCCGTCAATCTACACGCAATGCCTACAGAATTTGGCAAAAAGTGGAGAGCGAAGTGTTTCAACACAAGGCTCTCATCTACGTGCTGAATAAGCGCGATACTAAATAAAAAAAATATCCTAGTGACAATACACTGAATTCTGAATCCATTTTCAAGATATTTCCTGTTGAGTAGCGAAGGTTAATGATACATTTTACTACCGAGCGCGGAAATTAAAATAATGAATAATGGTTGAACCGACAACCAAATTTATATATTATATTAACCGTATTAAAAATTGTAACATAAATACATTACGCAACACAACTGCCACTAGCCCCACACTTAGATGGGCGCGTCTGCTACACTCGCGACTGTCTGCTCGCCCGCGGCGACGTTTCAAGAGCTACATACATACATACATACATACAGCTCTCTGAAAAATTAATATATACCAACCAAGTTTTATGTACCAGCCAGCGTATGGAATGGATTAAATGTTTGGCAGGTATGCACTTTGGATAATGTGCCCTTCATCTTGCCGTTTGTTCGTGGTATAGTGCAGGATATCATTGTTTGTGTTATGCTACTTGGTTATTGGATTGTGGTTAGTTGTTTTTTTTTGGAACTGGGACTGGGTCTCGTGTTGTTTTTGGTTTTGGTTTTGATGTGTTTTGGGTGTGTGTTTATAGGTGTCTGGTATTTTGGACGCCGTCGTTTAGATTGTAAGCGCGAAGGTTTATGAGTTCGATTTCAACTCAGGTCATATTAGTTGAGTTCCTCTACTCAATATGTAATGTTTTTAAAATTGAACCGAAGGTGACGTTCTATCTCTCTCCTGCTATGCAGTATAAAAAAGACATTTTTTTTTTTATTCTTATTAAAGTTAAATTCAGAATATAGATACTGGATATAATATCAAGAATTGCTTGATACTCGAATCAATCTTCCTATAGTAAAATATTCTAGATTTTGTAATTATATCGAAAGCAAAACTAAACGCTTGCACACTAAACGCGCTTCGTCTATTAAATCTCAGATGCCTAAAGATGATAATTTTAATTATCCATGACCATTAAAATATTGAAAACGATGTAGCTTAATGAAAATCCGTTTTAGCAAGACTATTAGGTCGGGTTCATTGAAGGGTAACTATTAACTCCCCATAAATTGCTCTGAGGTCTCCCGATAACACCTTATCGAGTTGTTAAGAGCAATATCGGGCCTATAATTGTATCCTGCGGGAAGGCGGTTAATCAAGCCTATTATGCCGATATCAGCCATAGTTATACTGCACTCTCGTAATATTTTGAAACATCACTCAAACTATCGTTGAAGTTTCGACAAGTTTCCATGTAAGCGGCTTTACGGTATAATTAGATATTTTTTCTGTAAATTATTCACCCCATTATAATTTAACTAATCACCCCTAATTTGCCTAATTAAAATCGTTGAAAGATACAGCGCGGCCATAAAGATATGGTGTAATGTTGGAGGAAACAATAAACCAACGTCATCAGTCACGTTCAATATAGCATAGTTCAACCGTACCCCCGAAACCCTTATCCAAACTTATCACCATCCGTGACCAATAAACTTGAAACAGAATTTAATTCGCACCGCAACAAATGTACAGAAATACATACATATTTTCGTCGAAATAATACAACAGCAGTAATTGAATCGGCCTCGGGCGAACTCGGGGTATGTCGTTAACGTTCCTGAGGGCTCTCGCTATTGCTGTACCCTAGATATGCACTAGAATGCTACTACAAAACGAACGTGTGACCGAAACGAGGGTATACGCGACACCGTGTATAGAACAGGGATGGAGATAATGGCAAGTGTTTATTATAAACAAAGGATGTTGTCTTATTGGTACTACCGTTTTAATAGACTATTGGGCGCAAAATTTCACCTTAGAAAGACGACATACAAATTGTTAGGGTTCGGGGCGCCGATGTTTAGTCAGAGGCGATTTCGCTCTGAGCGTATTAAGATCTCCTTAGATGTTTTGCGGTCCGAACGGTGGGTTTGACCGGTTAATTAAATGTAGATATTATCGCAATAGACGTGTGTCTTGATCGTTTAGTGGATTATGTAGTGTTCTGTTCGTGTATTGTTTTTGGCGTTGGATTCGTTTTTGGTTTATATTGGGCAGGGGGGCAGAGGGAACCTAGTGATAAAACGTTTCGTTTCCCATACACAGCCTAATTTTCGAGGCGGGAGTGAGTGGCGGCGCGCTTTATCTTGTTACTAGTACAAGGTAACGAAAATAATTTATTCACCCAAGTGGTAATCGAACCCACATCCATCATAACTATTAATATTTGCGAAATGAATATGTGTATTTGAAACGTAGCAGAAACAATGTAATTGTCTGCGTACGTAGGAGTTGCATTAACGATAATAGTCAGTGATAAAATATGAGATGTGAGTATTTAAAAAGTACAATAATTGTGATGGGAATTGTATATTTTAATTTTTTAAATGTTTATTGCTATTATAATGATGGTTTTGCGTTGTGGCGTTCATAGGATTGTTGGAATATAACTTACAACGTAATCCTTTAGTATTTGTTTTTGATTAATATTTGTATTAAATTAATGTTCAATACTAATATTATATGAAGCCCTTGTGGCGCAATGGGATGTGTCTGAGTTATGTCGATCGACACGCAATATCTCGAATTTGGACGGAAAACATTGACTAAAGTGTCTTAACACCAGGTTTTCCCCTGACCCCAATATAAAAAAGATGGATTTAAGTATTATATTTCCATTAAATTTGCACTTCTCAGTAGTTAGTGCACGAACAATAATAATAAAGAAATACATGAATGAGGTAGAAAATTCATTCGTCATCGATTAATAACAAAGACATACATCGTAAAAGGTTTCAGCGCCGCCCAATATTGTTTCTTGACAGGTGAAGAATAATGGACTCAATCTAAAGGCACTCCGTCGAACCACGATCGTCGAATTGAGCGATGATGGTGCCAAAAGCCCATCTACTGGACGTCCGATCCATCATAGCCGTTATTTCGTACATTTTCCACCACTTTGTCCTGATCCCTGGCCTAAATAAACTATTCACTAAAACACACGCCCCAGGGATTTCGGACAGCACCAGCCGAGTCCAAACTGTATTGGTCAAGTTTTGGTGCAAATTATTTTCAGTACAAGTCCGACCTGACGTTTCGATCTGTTTCCAGATGGATTAATTTGATTTGCGTCCAACAGATGTTCTAAGCTCTGTTTATCGGACGTGAGAAATTAGTATTTTGTAGGTATTCCGAAGTACTTTATATATATTTCAAAACTACAGTTTATTCACACAAAATATTCCCTGTTTGGAATATTTTGTGGTAACAAATGTGGAAACTATTGGTATGTCACGTGTATTTAAAGTTTTGACCTGAATATTATAATATTTAAATTTTAAAAAAAAATGTCAGACTGGGCTAAAATCCCAGTCTGGTGCCAGTACAAATTTAAACAAAGCGGTTTTACGTCGAGCCACGTAATACAATGTGGATCTATAGTAGCCAATAGGCAATGAACAGGTAATTACTATAAACACATTCACGCTGTATCTCGCATATATCAGAAAAGGCAAAGGGAACCTAATGTTAAGACACTCCGTTCCCCACTTTCCGTGGAACTTTCCAGCCGAACAAACACCCGCGGAGCCCAATTGCTATATATATTATGCGAGTAATAAAACAGGAAAACAATGTAACTTGGTTAGTGAATTCAAGTAATAATGAATCCCAGTTTACAGTCCATTCCGAAGAATGAACAATAATAATAAATTATTCCCAGCCGCCAACGGTTACAGACATCAGTGCATTCTTCCCTAAATCAATTAGGTTTTACGCGATATCCTCCTCTACGTTCAATTTTCTAGTCCATTTCCAAATACAATAATTAAATTTGATTTGAGAGTGTTGTGGGGCAGTGGTACAGCGGTGAACACGGCGGTTGTGGGTTCGATTTTATATTGGGGGAGTTATTTTCATTTCCTCGTTTTAGTAACGAGATCTATGAATTTATGAGCAATATCTCGAAAATTGGGTAAAAAATGTTAAACGGAATGTTTCAACGCTAGGTTTTGGCTCTAGCACAAGCTCTAGCTTAGGCTCTGGCACTAGGCTAGGCTTTGCTTATTCTATGAAAACGCTTAGTTCATTCACGTTTAATATTTGCTACATGCTGTATCTCGTATGTATCACAATAGTCAGATGAAACCCAGGAACCTATCGTGAATATACTCCATTCCAATTATGACACTTTCGTTCCTACTGAAGCGAAAAAATATCGTCATTTCTTCGAGTAGGAATCGAACCCATAACCTTTCGCTTTTGCAGTCAAACTTGCTCCTGCTCCACGACAACCCTCTAAAATAGATAATTATAATTAAATTTGTTCGGTTGGGCGCTTAAATTTTGTGAGTGGTTTCGACCAGTTGTCGATGGGTTCGCTTATTTTACGGAAGGTTTTGTCTTGTGGTTATTTTGTGGTTTTAACCGAGCATACATGTATAAAAATAAAAACAATTAGTATTCATGATTCTTGGGTAATGTATACTTTTCATTTCCCCGGCTTAGTAGACTAAGTGCAGTGTCAACACTGCTATTTACAACGCAATGTCTCGAAATCGGAAGTTTTTTTAAAACAGATGTTAAACAAAAGTCAATATAATTTTTGGTACATAATTTTCTTGTTCTTGGTAAAATTTTATATATTTATATGCTGTAGTTAGCGAAAGTCCGTTATACATATGTTTGGAAAATAAAAAAAATATATTTAAAAAACATATATTCTATCCAATATTTTGCATAAGGGGCCGTTTAAGTATTACGTAAGCACTGTAGGGGGGTCTTGGGTTTTCTTATTTTTGACGTGTTCATTGAAATATTTTTAAGAGGATTGCTTATTTTTGATGACATAGGGTAGGGGGGGTCAATAATAGCAAAAAAACTGCATACTTAATACTTGAACGGCCCCTAAATTACTTTCTTTAAAAAAAAACGACATGGTCTTTACGTTTATAAGTAAATAGATAAATGCTCCAACATCTCGAAAGTGGGCTAAAATTGAATCTCGTAGCAATAAAGTGGGCGGCGGTGGACCGTCCGCGATGCGTTTGATTGCAATCCTGGAAGACCAGTGCCGATTGCTTTGCATTCCTTCAGTAGAAATATTTTAATGGATACTACTGATATAAATTTAAGGTTAGTCTTAAATTATTATGTTTTTGTAAGCTTTTCAACATGTTTTTTTTTTGGAATGGCATGGAAGTATGTAATGAAATCTTAGATTTTATTATTATGGAGAGAAAATTATACTTTTTTTTCTTTTTACTGGTCAATTTCCTTCGTACGTTTTCCATACAACATAGGCGAAATGAATTGCGCTAAACTGGCACGCTTGAAACGCCATTAATTAAGAAAAACAAATGGATGATCTTAAAAAAAATGATCGTTTTTTTTTTTAATTTTAGAATACCAAAAATTTGCTTAATTGACAATCTGGAAGCAGAGACAAATAAGAAAAATAATTTTAGATTCTTAATCGATACAAATAATTGATAAAAGTGAAACATTGAAAGATTAAAATATTTGTCAATTTTATTTAAGTATTTTAGTGTACTTATTTATAAAGTCTAAGTATTTTAATGCACTTATTTATAAAGTCTAAGTATTTTAATGTACTTATTTATTAATTACTGAAAAAAAACAAAATGAAATCCATTTGAATATATTTTAAATGGCAGATGTGATAGCTGATTGACATTGACACCTTGAAATTAAACGTTGCATAAAAAATCCAGTAACAATTGTATACAAAATTTTTCAAAACTTTTGATGAGTGTGTATATGCCAGCAAAACCTAAGCACAAATATGAGGGTATTTTTGCACTTCAATAGAAAATATCTATTTCTAGACTAATTCTAACACAAAAAAAACTTAAATTAAGTAAACTATGATTCAAAACCATCTTTGATATTGAGTAAATTATTCAATGGATATGCTGATAACTAAAGTAACCTAATACTTCTATACTGTTTACGTAACCTAATCTATGGAGATTTACTGTTATAGATACCCACATTCCGTACTAATAATAAAGATAACAAGATAGAACACCCGACCAACATAAAATAATATCATGAAATTTTATAACAATGCTTATAATAAAAGCTCGGAAATATGCCTTACGTCTTAAGGAACCCCCGCCCAAAAAAAACAATAAATCACAAACATGCAAATCCCGCTAATAACTTGCACAAAACCGAAAACCATTTCACGGCTGCCGAAGCCGCTTTCACAAAAACGAATGCGCGTTTAGATATTGCGTAGTGGGTGCGATACCATGTCGTGTCGCTTGTCGTGTCGTCGATTCTTTTTAGATTTACTTGATTTTTTTATATTGTTTTTTGTTTAGCTTTACGATGCTTCGTAATGGGGTAGCCTGAAGGAATCTAGTGTTGAGTTACATTCACCACTTTTCGCACAATCCTAAAGTCATTCAGTCAGTGGAGAAACTGAACGCTATAATATTACTGTTTTTTTATTTTAATTATATTTATAAGATTATTTATACATAGATGCTGACGATGCTTGCATTGTTTAAATCTACACTTTATTTAACTTGAAATGAAAAAACTGGTAACTACTTGTTACCAGTTTTTTCATAGATCTTCTATCTAGATTTCTGAAAACTATCGGTTTCTAGGTTTCCTCTGCCTATTTTGCTATGTGCGGGATACAAAGTGAAGCAAAAATAACAATCCATTATTTTGTAGTTATATAAAAAAATATTTATACTATATATGTAAATTAAAATGCTACAATTTTTGTTTTTCACCATATATTACTTTTTTCAAAACCAATAACCAATACGATCGCTAAATCGTAGTATATAAAAACCACTGTTATCCAGGAATATTTAATACAAGCACGCAATATACACGGGGGCGGCCCGCGGACTCCGGGGTGCTATTTCCATGCTGATGTTTAATAATTGATAATACCCCGCGAAAAACTGTGGTGGTATCTTGCTGGTTGAGAGCTGATATTACCACTGTGTGATGTTTTTTTTAAGTTTGTTTGTTTTTTTTGTGTTAATTCGCATATAGAAAAGGAGGCAGGAGGATCCTAGTGTGAGCACATTTTGTTTTCTATTGTTCGAACAGTTTTCGAGGAATTGTGTGTTAAGTGAATCTGAACGTCGCGTTTTGTCTTATTACCATAACAAAGATATAATTTATTCACCTGAGTAGGATTTGAACTCACAACCGTCACATTTATAATTACATTAGAAGTATTTTATTTTGTTAAATTGTCACTGGGCTTTTTATAATACATTTTAACAGGAGTAAAAAAAACATCGTAGCTATAAATTAACCATTACACCATCGAATAGTAAAGTATTAGGTAGTTAAGGCACTCCGTTCCCGACATTCCACTGAATTCTGAGACATTGCGTGCTAAGTGGCGGAATCCCACGCCGCATTAGTAATTATAAAATTTTATATTTTAGTTTTATTATATATATTGCATGTAGGAGGGGTAGGCAGCGGGAACCGGAAAAACTAGTGTTAATACACTTCCGTACCTCACTTCCCGGCACATTCCGGAGGCATTGCGCATTGATTAGTGAAACTCAACGCCGAGATTACATTGACGTCTAAAATGAATTTAAATATTACGTAAAACATCTCTATAAAATTCCAAACATACCTGTATCGTATCATATTATCAGCCTCCTCGACTTGTAAACTGAGCAACTCAATCGATAATCATCCGAGCGAAGTCGGAGGGAGATGCTATTGTGGAATTTAACTTTTTGGAAGAAATGTAGATTAGGTATTAGTAAGATATATGTATATCTTGAAATTCTGTTTTTTCTTATGAAAAATAATAACTTCACTGAGTATATATGTATACAAAAGTGAGCATAAACAACCTAGTGTTAAGACATCCCGTTCCCCATTTAACCTCCCGAGAATTGCTTGTTGTTGAGCGTTGGCAGAATTCGACGCTGTGCTTTGTTTTGATACTAGATAGAGGATGTGAAAATAATTCATTGCTCCGTGTGGTAATCGAATTCAGAGCCGCCATTTTTACGGTCACACGCTGTGCCACGACGGATTGCATTAAGAAGTTACAGCATCAAGTTACAAATGAACATTGACTATGGACATGAATATATTTTTATAATACCTTTCTCCATAACTTTAAAAATGGGGATCATTTTCCAGTAATTTATTATCTAAATAATATTTTTTCATAAATTATTCCTGATTTAAATACAATATTTCGACAAAACCAACCAACCAGACCTTTACATATAAATTCCCACAGTATTCTCGCGGGGTGCAATACACATTCGCAAATGAAGTCTTAGCGGTCCAAATAAGATGGCGCGTTACGGATATGCGGGGAGGGCGTTGCGGGTTCCGATAAAATTAAAGTCGGGGACTTGATCCCGTGATATTATTTTATCAATTGTGAGTGACGCTTATCTTATTGTGGTGATCAGAGATCGGGATGTGTAATGTTGATAGTCAAATATGTTGTAATTTTGGTAGGATAAAGTAGTAATTGTGTTTTGAAAACTGTGTAATGTAATATAATAGAACTTTTTTTATTGGTGCAAATTATATCCGGAAAAAAGGATAGATAAGCTTGCTTGCTAAACATAGGAATTTTGTGCTAGGACACTCCGTTCTCATTAATATACTTCCATTGCTCACTCTCCGCCTAATTCTCGAGGCATTACGTGTCGAATGGCAAAACAAGGATATGATAATTTACATAATGAACTCCTATAAATAGGAATTGAACCCACAACCGTAGCGTAATAACAACATTCTATATTATGATACCACATTCACAGATAATTTAAAAACATCAAAACTCTAAAGCGACCATGTAGAGAGACAATGACGAGAACGCACAATTTCCCCCGAATCTCATCATTGGGTAAGAAATTTTGTCATTTATATGTATTCTGAACGCAATCAACGCGGTACCGCGTAGCGCCTTATCATTACCATAGACAGAGAGAGACAAGAGAGTTTGTTTAATTGGTTGTGATGTTTCTTAAGAGGTGATGAGGTGAGTTAATTAGAAAGTTGTTTATGTATATTTTATAGCTTCACTCTGTACTCCGCATATAGGCAGAGAGAGTAGGCAGAGGGATTCTGAGGACATCATGTTAAAACAATTTGTTCCTCACTTTCCGCTGAATTGTGGCGGTTTTTGTTTCGTTATCAGGGCGAGTGAATAAAAATCTTAAATAATTTATTTCTTTGAACGGCATTCCCGTTATGCTAATTTAAATATAATCTCTTGCCCGAGCGGGAATTGGCTCAACCGTCACGCTTCCAGTCACACACTTGTGCTACTGCACACGAACGGCCTTAAGTAGGCATATACATTCATATCATCTTAATCTAATTATAATTTGATATATATACGTTTAATTTATTTTTTATAGCTTTAGCAAAAAAACATTAACAATTCTAAGTTCACATATTTGCTTAGTTTAAAAAAGAAAATAGGAAAAGCTTAGTAATATACTGCAGTATTTGTCCCGCACATAGCAGGATAGGCAGAGGGATCCTAGTATTAAGGCAATTCGCCACTTTCCGCAGAATTTTTCGAGGCATTGCGTGTTGAGTGGCGAAACTCAACGCCTGGCTTCTTATTGTGGTGATCAGCCTTGGTACCAGAGCGAAGAAATGAAAATATTTCATAAATAATTATTAATTGCTGCCAGTGGGGATCGAACTCGATCGATCGAACAACCGTCGCGTTACAGTCACATCCTTGTACCACTGAGCCATGATAGTTTCAGTATTAGTAAGTATTGTATTCTAATATATTTAATTCTCAATTAAGCTGTCGTGACGCATTGTCACATCGTCTGACAGTAAACGCGACGGTTATGGAGTCAATCTTCACTTGGACGAGTGGTTATGATTAAATTATATTAATTTCTCCGCTCTAGTAAACAAATTACGGCGTTGAGTTCTGCAACTTAACCTCTGCCTTCCCTGCTAAGCGGAAAAAATAGTAAAGCTGCTTTTAAAATTTATAGCACAAATAACACCGCGACTTTACATAATCTTAGATTTCTTTTTAAAATTTCTTGTATTAGATTTTTTACAAATTTTCTATTTATACGTGTTCCCGAGTTTAATACACGACTAAACCCACAAACAGTATTTTATATGGTCATCCAGTATAAAACATCGGGTACTCACCATTATATCAAAGCGTACGGCTTTAAAATCCACAGTCCATACGATTAATAGAATACGAGGTTGCGTTAATATGTTCCGAGTTCGTGTAATGAACACTTACAACATAAAACGCCTCGAAGACTTAAAATGTGAATTAAAATATATATAATATTAAGTTGTGTAAGAAATGGGCACACATCGAAAACGCAGTTGCTTTAGAAACCGACCTCGTTTATTTAATTTTGTAACTGTAGTGTTATTATTAATCGTTTTCTTTTATATCTATATTAGGTATGTATTTAATTTATTTTTATTTTCACGCTGTATCCCGCGTGTCGACGGGTAGGCAGAGAGGGAATTGAGTGTTAGGAATTGTTGCGCGTGGTGTGAAACGGTTGACTTTTTGAGGAAATTGAAACAGTTGATTCTTTCGAGTAGGTCCAATCCAGAGCTTTAGACTTTACATTCAGACGGTTTTAGATTTTATTTAAGTATTTTTTTTATTATTTATTTTTTTTACATTTCACTAGATTTTCTATTTCTAAGTAGTATGATACGAGAAGTGCGTTACCGAACAGTCTTAAACATTTAAAAACTATACTAATATTAAAGGATACTAAAGCATAGCGTTGTGTTCCGCCATTCAACACGCAATGTGTACAAACAGTCTTAACACTAGGTTCCCAGGTTCCATCTGTCTATCCTGCTATGTGCACATCGCGGTACATCACGGAACTAAAAAAATAATACTGTCGATTTCTGGCAACAGTTTGATAAAGAAGAATGTATTTTCCAGTAACCTTTTTCACTGATATCTACCAAACATTGACATTTATTTATTATATGAAATGTCAAAGATGTCAGAACACTTACTCTTTTTATTTTTAACTCAAAATGGAAAAAAATATGTCTTGCTTGCCTCATTGCAAAGTAATTTTCACAATATAAGAAAAGTGGTCTTTTTTCAGCTTCACACTGTATCCCGCATGTAGCACGTACAGTACAGTAGGCAGAGGCATTATGTTAAGATACACCGCTCTCCACTTACCGCTGAATTCTGGAAGCATTGCGTGTTGAGTCATAGAACTCAATACCGCGCTTTACCTCGACACCAGAGCAAAGAAATGAAAATATAAAAATTTCATTTTTTCAAGTGGAAATCGACCTTACAACCTGCCCTTTACAACGCGTACCGAGTCATACGCTTGTACTAAGGCCACCAATGGCCGTGCAAAAATAATAGGAACAAAACTTTGAATACTATAACAATTAAATGTTGAGGTCGTCGTGCGCGGATCAGTGTCAGATTCTAAACGTGACGCGAACGATTGAGTTGGGTTCCTATACGGATCAATTAATTATTATTTTTTTGCCACCCTACCTCTGCCTTTCCTGCTATCTGCGGGATACAGCGTGAACATGAAAAAAAAACGTATATACTGTATACATATATAGCTTTCAATATACGAGTTAGTCCAATGTACCGTTTATGCATGTTCCATGTTTATTTTGGCTTCACACCGTATCCCGCACATAGTAGATAAGTTCCTATTAAGACACAATTTCGTTGATTTTTTGAAGGCGTTACGTGTGAATGGCGGGCGAACTTAAAGCGAATGTCCAAGTTACTACCATTTGATCACGCAAGCAAAGTCTCAGACACAACCAAGTATTACATAAAACGAACACCCAAAGCAAATCAAAAACACATAAACTAAGTGAACATTTATATAAGCCACTATATTGAAGTGGGCAGAGAAAAAGCGAAATAGAGAAATTCTTTAACCGCACCGTAAAACCCTTTAGTTCAAAATGGCGGCTAAACAGGAGAACCACTCGTCACTTCGCTCGTACGTGTCGCGACAGACACTTGCTCGTGATAAAAATATTAAATTCTATAGGTAAATCCCCCACTGTTTGTTTTTTTTTTTTGTAAATGAGACTAGACTCTAGGCTTTTGAGTTACATTCAAATGTTAGTCTTGTGATATTTGTAATGTGGACTCAGTTTGTTTTTGTTTAATTTGTTGATGATGATGGTGTCTTGATTATAGTTGAGAGTTTCTGATTGACTGTAGTGGTTGTAGGTTCAAATTTGACTTAAAGATATTTGTGTCTACGCTTTTTCTCCAGTGGAAATTCAATGTTAAGACACGTGTTCCACACTTTATATTCAAAAACGAGACATTAAATGATGAGCAGCGGAACTCAACGCTGCCCTTTTGTCTACACTACTTCCCAAAGCGGGGAATTTAAAATGAATCGAACCGATAACCGTCGCGATTATAGTCCGATACTGTCCCACACAAATATTGTTTATTTTCTGTTTTTCATTGCGTGTCGAATGGCAAAACTTTGAAAAATGTCATCATGTGAAAAATTTTAATCAAGTCTTTACCTTGAGTGAGAATCGAACCAACAACGGAGACCGACGGCTTCAAAATACTTAAAACATAATTTTTACATGCATAAAAAATATATTTTAAGAATCACATCAAGCCTGATATCATTCTTTGATGCGATATATGAACCACACATAGAATAACTAAGTATAACTCATAATATAACTAACTATAAGTATAACTCGGGTAACCACATAACCGAATATAATCCAATTCATACACTAACAAAATACTGCACAAGATGTAGAATAAAAAATAATTATATATATATATATATATATATACACACACTTATTTAGTAATATTAGTAATGTTTCGCACGTACGTTTCGTGTTTGGTACGTAATGTTACGACACTACTTTCTTCGAGCGGATGGAGTCGTGTGAGTGAAGGAATAAAAACATTCCATTACCCAAGTGGGAATTGAATCCACAACCTTAGCGTTTCTAGTCAGATTCTGCGTCACTACGCCGCTATTAACGCTATTCTTTTTCCATAAATGCTACCAGCATAATGAAAGCAATAATATTTATAAATAAAATATATCACACATTGATTTATATATTTAATTTAAAAAAACAGATACCTGAAGTTTGGAAGATATGATCTTTACTTTGTCTTTGTCAGAAATATCAAATATAGTAGATATAACACCACAGTATACCAAAATATTGATAAGTACCCCTTGGCTGAAACACAATGTGAGAATATTTTATAGAAACCTTGATAAAGTACTAAAACAATCATTTACATCAAAGGTTTTTAACAATATATATTTTTTCTTTTTTGCGTTTAATGCTGTAGTCTGGTAGATGGTTATGTAGGCAGAATGGTGGTGGTGGCATGCAGGGCAGGCATTAGGAACCATTCTTGAGGCATTCTCTCTTTTGCTTCACTCTGTATATTAAAGGGACTGGCATGGAGAAATATAGTGTAAAGATATTCCAATCTCCACTTTTTGCCAAATCTTAAAAAGATTGTGTGTTGAGAGGCACAACTCAATATCAGAATTTTGTATTCATACCAGATCCAAGAAATGAAATAAACTCATTCTACCAAGTGGGAATGGAACCCACAAACATCATTTACAGTCACCCTGTATATCTGCACATGTACACACTCTACTTCTTAAATATAAGAGAAATTTTGTGTAAATAAAAAAAAATACTTACAAGAATGAGAAGAACACCACAGCTTTGATACAAAGGAACTTTCCAATAGGTTTCATTGGTTTTAGCTCAGTTCTATTGGCTCTATAGAAAAGTACCAAACAATACATAGCTACAAATTGTGAAAAATTGTTGATAGCTATTATATAGGGGAATGCCACATTAGGACTAAAGTCACTCTCTCCATAAACTCCGCACAAGTCACATATCATTGATATAACTGTAGTCACAGGCCTTACTAATGTATATTGAAGAATTCCATGCTTACAGTTGTGTACAAACTCACTAGAAATGGACACAAAGTAATGTGTTTGAATGTTATTATAGCTGTTACATATAAAAGTTAATTATCATTTCCAATTTTAAAATAATATTTTTTTTACATTTACCTCATTTAATATAGGACTATAGAAATGAATAACAAAAATAAGTAGCTCCTCCTACTTATTTATACTAGAGCCCCTCACTTTGTAAAATTGTCTGAGGTCTCTAGCCAATTAACCAATATTTTCAAGATGTAATAAAATTACATATACCTTCCCATTTCCCATGGTGCTAAGCAGCATAGTGGAAATATATGATACACTTGCGGTTTTGTCTCTAGCACTGCCTCTAGATCATGATCTTCATTTAAATAATTAAAAAGATATTTCATAAAATTGTAGATTACATATGCCTCATAGCATTCTCTTAAAGAGTCCATATATATAGACTGTTCTGGGAATTCTAAACCAATCCAAGCATTTAGTGCATAAATGGGTACCATCCATAATATTCTAAAAAATCAATCATTGAGAAGTTCATGAGAGTTTATTACAGCAAGAAGAAAAATATTTAACCATGAACTATAAATTAAATAGTTTACCTTATAATATGTTTCTGCAAAGATGGTTTTGTGTAATGTACAATATGCTGAGTTATTTGCCAAACAGATATTGGTACAGCCAGTAGTACAAAGCCACCCCCAACTAAAGTACCTTGATCAGACTTAGTAAATCCATTGTTAATTGAGTGAATGATCAGCAATGGTACCAATACTAGCACTAATATAACGTAGGTAGCGATGAAGATAGGGCGAATCCATAGTCTCCACTGGGTAAAAAATGTTGCTACCGATCTCGAACACATTTTATTCTTAAAAATCTTCTTTTATTCATTAATGTAGCATATGTTTCCATAAGATACTAACAAAAAGCAGCTTCAAAATTTAAATAAGAGACGATCACCATTACCGCAACGAAAATACCTTCAAATATATAATATTTAATGAGGTAATAAAAATATTCAAATATCTTGATTCTCGACTCTCGAGTTTATAACAAAACTTGTTTTTTTTATAATTGTCATAGCATTAAGTGACGTTTATCTATCATATTCGTTTATCATTATATTAGTTTTCTTATTCTACAATATGTTGACGCCTAAATATTGATATATATATAAATATATATATATTATTTTATTTCAATGTTAATTTGATGCAAAAAAGTAATATTTATTAAAATAATATTTTAATTTGAAACAAGTACTTAGTAGAAAATCAATAAATTGCAATACATATTTATTTATTTGTATTGTATTGTATTTATCTCATTATAAGTGTCTCTTTCTTTCGTTGTCTTGTCTATGAAAATGAATGAAAGAGATAGCAGCTAGAATAAGGCTACCTGTGTTGCCACATGCAAAATAAAATAAAGAAAAAATCACCTGTTTTATTTATCCGAACCATCGTAGACGAGCAAGTAGTGTAACAGAATGGGTAAAGGTTTGATATAAATGTTAGTGATTTCATTTTAGATTTTAAGAATTCTTTAGGATAAATAAAAAGTTATAAATGTTATTAAATGTATAATTAACATAAGTTAATGGTGGGGGCCCACTTATTTGTGCATTTACAGTTATTCGTGTAACACGTATTTTGTGCATAGAGTTCAAGCATTGAATTAGGCCACATAGCGATCTCTCCCTAAAATACCGCTGTTCTGGCTGTCGACGTATCAAGACGGGCTATCAAGTGAGTGATAATTTGTGATTTTTAACCAGTAAAAGATAGTTTTTATCATAATTTTAGTGCTGTGAGATGTGCATGGGATAGGATTTGTAAGATTTATAAATAATATATTGTCAGTCGATAATTCGTATGTTTTCGTAAATGGGTCACCTCGCCATTCTTTTCATAAATTGTTATTAAATAATGTTTGTCGTAATGAAACTTTATTTAAATAGTGATTTTAAGTAGTGTTAAGAAAAATTAAGCTAATTTGTGTTGTGTTGTAGACGTGCAAGGCGGGAGAGTGATGATCAGATAGATCGCGACCTAATGTGATGTCATCAAAAGGGGAAACAGAGGCCGATTCTGGCACCGTGTCGCCAAATTTGACTACTGTTAAAAATGAACCGGTTAGTGTCCTGTAAATAAATTATTTACGAAAATATAGCTTAATTTTTTTTTATTTGGTTATGTTTTATTTATGTTTTAGTTATTGCTACTAGAGTTCAAACTTGACTAAGTTTTAACTCTGCAATACTTACAGAGCTTAAACTCATAATTATTAAGCTTGATGTAACATTTCTATATATTTTAAAACATTTTGTTTACTTGTTATAAACTTATATTAATATTCAATGTATTTAACTTATTTTAGTAATGTATACTCAAAATTATACTCCTAAAAATATGTTTCATATTAAATTAATAATTATCAATATAATGAACATGTTTCAATTAATGTAGTCTTATTTGTTGGTAGTCAAGTACCAACAAATATGACTAAAGATGCCTCTTACAATATTTTTATTATTTAGGATTGTATTTTATTGGTATATCAGTTTTAGTAAATAAACAAAGTGATTCATTTTACAATATTATGTAACTTATAATGTGTTTCTATAATGTGGTCATTTTGTAATGATGTTTAATGTCTTTTATATATTATAAATTTTTGTAAGTAAAACTATGTGTCAGTTATAAAAAATAAATTTTGAAAATCTTAATATTTATGAATCCTTATGATTTTTTAGTATACTTATCATATAACCTCCTACACAAGTAATAATACAGGTTTCCTTATTATAATTATAATTTTCAGGTGCCAACAGCAAGTAAGGAAACTCCAAAAAGGGGTAGTGGTACACTTCTAAAGTGTACCACATGCAACAGTTTCAGTACATTAAGTAGTCGAGCATTAACAACACACATGGCTCAGTGCTCCCCTGACAATAACAATGTTGCCGCAGCCCAAAATACTGAAGCGAGGCCACACCGAAAACTGTTTGAGTGTGATGTCTGTAACATGAAATTTTCAAATGGCGCTAATATGCGTAGACATAAAATGCGACACACAGGCGTAAAACCTTATGAGTGTCGTGTTTGTCAAAAAAGATTCTTTAGAAAGGATCATTTGGCAGAACATTTTACCACTCATACAAAAAGCTTGCCATATCATTGCCCTATATGCAACAGAGGTTTCCAACGACAGATTGCTATGCGTGCACATTTCCAAAATGAACATGTTGGACAGCATGACCTTGTTAAGACTTGCCCACTTTGTACTTATCGCGCCCCCACTATGAAAAGCTTAAGAGTCCATTTCTATAACAGGTAATTATAAATATAAATTAATTATACAGTAAAAACATATTCTTTGTAATCAAATGCCACAGAAGGCCATAAATTATGAATTCAATTTCCACTCAAGGGAATGAATTATTTAATATTTGAATTTTGTTGATTTGATAACAAGGAAAAGCGCGGCGTTGAGTTCCATATTTTCCAGATTTAAGTAAAAATTTTGGAAATATCTCAAAAAAAATTACATATTAATATTAAATTTTTGTTTACATATGCTAATACTATTATAGTAGCATTTATCATAATTTTCAGACATGGGATAGATTTAGATAATCCTGGTCCAGGCAACAATTCTGTGTCACTTCTTGCTGCTGGCATAGCCAATGCAGCATATGCTGATGGTACCATGGACCCTAGTGCAATCACCGCATTAGGAGCATTGGGCTCTGGCCTTTCAGTTTCTGTGGCTGCAGCATATTCAGACAGTGGGGACAGTAATGGAGCCCGTTCAGTGGATAATGCAACACCTCCAATGCATTATCTAACACCACATGTGGAAATATCTATGGCTGATAACAATGAAACTTTTTCACCTGGACAAACAAACCACCAAGGTATACCTAACTAATTATTTTTAGAAACGTTACTGTGATCTTATTTAACTTATTTTTGTTAGGTCAATCTGTATAAACACATAAATAGAATTTTGCAAGGCCAATTTGACCTAGTTCTTGAAAATTTCCACGTGTAGCTAGATCCTGAGACATTACAATAAAATATATTTATAGTAAAAACATGTACTTGATAGCAACCATGATGATGAAGACATACTTTAAAGAATTTTTAATTATTAATATTGGGTTGCGCACAGTGGGGTTGTACAAATACATCTCATAAATATGAAAAAAAAAATGTAATTTCAATGTTCTGTTGATTGTTCAATATAGTAAAAATAGGCTTACTTATTAGAAGAATAAGATTTTTATTTTAATTTCAGTCTAAAATATCCAAAATGACCTTCAAACAATTCACTTTAATATTTCCCTATTTTCCATACTGCAGCGATATTTAAGTGTTCGTTTCTTTATGAGTTTCTGTAGTAGCTAACTTTATAAATCCAATTATCTCTTCTTTAAGAAATTATAAATATTTTTTTATTAAATAATTGCCTTTAAATAATATCTTAAAATTTTAGAAAGTGGTACATTTTGAGATTATTGCCTTTTTAAATGGAGTTTTCACTGTGGCCACTGGTTGTTGTTGCCAAGAAAAGTGTAGTATTGCATACTGCAACTATTCAAGAATAAGACAAAATAATAAAATTTTGCACATATTTGGAAATATTCCGCCACGCGCCATTTCGATTTAAAGAAAAAAAAAGCCAAGAGGTGGTAAAATCACAATTTTTCATATTTCATGGCTTGTTTATTTAAAATAATTGGCATCCAATTAATACGATTTAGATTTAAGCGTAAATGAAACCATTAGGCTTATTTTGACTTGGAAAGAAGTAAAGGTTTTTTTAAAGATGTTTCTTGCAGTTATCCCTACCACAA
The DNA here is from genome assembly GCA_018231645.1 of Heliconius ricini. Classification (NCBI taxonomy): domain Eukaryota; kingdom Metazoa; phylum Arthropoda; class Insecta; order Lepidoptera; family Nymphalidae; genus Heliconius; species Heliconius ricini. Next base: position 7,363 of record DVQM01000039.1, on the reverse strand, counting down.
ACTTGATAAAATTATATATTTTTTTCTATATATATATATATTGGTTAATTGATAACAGTGATTGTCTTAATATAATATACTTTATTAAATTAGGTCATTATGATTTTGCACAAGATTCTTTTCTGGATAGATATAAAAATACCATCTAGTTAGTGATTTTGTTAAAATAAATGGACTTTACCACATTGTCACCTAATTAACTTAGTAACTCATGTACTTCGATAATTGAAAAGTAATTCTGAAATAGAAAACTATTTAAGTGAGAACTTAAATTTGTCTTTATCAGATGTACAAACTGTAATGAGAAGCATTAAAAAAAATTGTAACAAAATGCAACAAATGATAGATGGATCAAAAATCGACGGTGAATTTAAAGTTAATTCGAATGCATGTAGGAAGCCGTGTGAAGAGTGGTCCGAAAGCACGAAAAACCTTACGTTTTTATTAATATGGAATTAATTCAAGAATATGAACTGGAGTTTGTGCTTAATTCTTATGTGTTCAAATGAAATACCTTACATTGAAACAGACTTACAAAAATCTCTTCAATATACACACTTAAAAAATTATCTAGCTAACAAAACCTTGACAATGTTTCTATCTTATCAATCTTTGAGTGAAATTAAAAAGACATGTTACCAATACAAGAGCTAAACCTACAGAAACTTTTAGACCAGTGGTTCCCAACCAGTGGTTTAAAAGATAATTTTATGACTGGAGATGGGGAGGCGAAGTTTCTGTTTAATAGTCACAGTTATTTTTTCTTATACATACATGTATAGTAGTCCCTGCTACCAAGAATTATATAAAAGTGGTCCTTGATCAAGAAAAGGTTGGAAACCCCTGTTTTAGACCATACTGTGACTCGAATATAACAAATAGAATTAGTATGTACAGATGGTTAAGCTTAAGCTGTACTGCATATGGCTATAGGTTGTGATGGCTCATCTGTGAAAAAGGCAATCCATGCAGGTGTTAGAAAATAAAGAGATTTCTGATGCGAATTTATTTATAATTGACCTTGTGTCATTGAGACTTTTCGATGAAGATGGTAACTGTGCTGTGGCAAAACGTTACTTGTAGAATTGGCTAAAGAAACTTCTTAGAAAACTGACACAGTTGTTTCCGCCATAAGAAAGCAGATAAAAGAATTAACTCTAATGTGTTTAAATAAAAATGTCGAGGTGATTGATGGAAAAGTCAAAGCTTTAACTAATACCGTATAGTGCATCCTACAGTGTTGTGGAGCAACACCAGATGAATGACCTTATAAAAGTAATAAGGTAAAGGAAGTTAACGAAAACTCTTTCATATATGAGTTATCTATCTACATTATATGCTTGAATCAGGTGTATAGATATGATACTCTGTATTTTATACAATTTATTTAATGTTCAAAATGTGGTTTGCCAAACAATCGAGAATAAAGAAAATCGTGATAAAAATCATCATAAAAAAAAGCTAGTGCAGGGGTTCTTTCGTGAAGACCTCGGATTACATGTAGACGAACCACGACAATATTAATAGCAATGATGAAAACACAGAAGCTTTATCAAAACTAGTAATGCTCTGTGGAAATGACGAGGAGGACATTGATGAAGAATAATTAAAACCTTTTTACATAATTCTTCAAATTATGCCAGGGACTTGCCATAAATCTCGACTAGCCATAATATAAGATCATTAATTTCTGTCCAGTTATTTTGGCGTGAATGGCTAACAAACAAACAGACATACAGATAAGAGTTCTGCTGAGTGGTTTTTTAGTTTCTATAATTGATGTACTAACCGACCTAATCTTTATTTTTTTATATGTTTCACATACACCTGGGGACTAGGTTCCCTTTTCATACACTGCTGTGTGTGGCACACAGCATGAAGCTGATTGCATGTAGAACATTTACTTTTTTATCTCTATAGAGATCTATATAAAGATATGATACTTCACTTTTTTGTTCAAAGGTCTAAACATATTAAAGTATACTTAGTAATAATTGAATAATAATTAATCATTTATGAATAATTTTATAGCTGCTTATTTATGACGATTTCTGAGTTTGAATTTTTTTGATAATTTACTCATGACTTTTATTAATATTTGTTTTTATGCCAATGATAGCAAATAAATTCTAGTAAATTATATATTAATAAATGTAAAAAAATATTTTCTAATGAGAAATAAATAAGTTATGTATGAGATGAAGATTTCTACTTAGGGAAATGAATATTATGATGATATTATTTTTACTTCCTGTTAATGAGATAAAGTGCAGCTTTGAGTTCCACCACTCAAGATGTAATGTCTCAAAAAGTGGGAGACATGTGTGGATAACGAAGTGTAACTACTTCTAACACTTGTTCTCCTGCCGACCCTGTTACATGCGGGATACAGCTTAAAGTTAAAAAATATTATGTGAAATGTGTGTTTAATTTTTGAAATTTATAAATTACAGAGTCACGCATGAACGGCGAAGGTCCAAGTTCTCCACAATCTGGTGATAGTGCGGTAGCCAGTAGTTCCCTTTCTGCTGGACTTCCTACAAACATTACACCATCAATCACACTCATACCTATAAAACAGGTAATTAGTTTTGTGCCATTTTTTTAGATTTAATGTGGCTCATTTTATATTTTGTTCTTTTTAAGTAGAATAAGATAGTACTACACTAAAAATATAAACAAAATCTCTATGTATGAAACTGGAAATTACCTTTTAAATATTAATTTATTCTCGAAAGTGTGATAGGGTGGATGTTTGTTCAATTTTCATGGACAAAACAACTTAACGGTATTAGATGAAACTTCGACGACAGAAATATAAATTATACATTAGAATAACACAAAAGCTACAATTTATGTAAAGGTTTCGTATAATTTTGGAATAACATAATAATAGCTTTAAGCGGGCAAAGCTGAATGTGGGTTGCTAGTTATATTTAAATAATCAAGTTGATTTTATTCAAAATATGTTGATGTTTCTATAATTTTTTACTACAAAGACTACACTTTAATAAACCAGGAGAATCTAACCCAAGGACCGTTTTTGAAAATGAATTCTATAGCAAATTAGTTAATATAGTATCCTTTAACATTACAGGAACCAAACACCCAAGATGATTCCAACACAACAGACCGAGATGGTGAAGCGAATGGTACGGACAAGCGCGACGTGACCTCGAGCCTGTCTTCTCTCATCAAGGTGTCGCCACTCAAGAGCTTGCTGCGCGAGGACCTGCGCCGGCGCATCTCCGCTAGAGGGCGCACGAGGGGCTCTAATGTGAGTACTGACTAGAAACAACAAACACCAAAATGAAATCTGCCTAACATTTGGCATATTGATACATTTTCAATTAGTTATTGATTAAGTAATTATTGATTTTGAAGACGTCTCTATCCGAAGCTAGAAACGACATGATGGCCAAGGCCTGTGGTGTCCATCTCCACCTATTAATATAGACAAATCCTTAGAGTGTGCCTTTACAAGGGGATAGAAGGAGAGGAGCTTAAGCTGTCCGGGCAGTCAGTTCTGCCGGTTGAGACACGAGGTTGAGGTTGTTAATAATTGATCAAACGAATAAAAAAAAACGGTACTTTTCGACCAATTCACAAAAATACTAATATTTCGGAAACTAGAAATCATAAACGTGTCTTCAATAGCTCGCTGTATACTGTATATAGCAGGGTATTAAGACACTCAACACTTTTTACCCAGAATTACAATGTTGGTTCTGAATAGTGGCACAACACTATGTTTTGGTAGTCGCGTTTCCAGTGTTGCAGTTATATTGAAATTCAAAAAATTGTTGTAATTCACAGACATCGCGAGCATCTCCATCGGAAGGCGGTATGATAACATCAACGCACGGCGACGCTTCCATGCTACCGTCATCGCTTGTATGCGCATTTTGCTCCATTACATTCCCCGACTCCACCCTTTACTTCCTTCACAAAGGATGCCACTGCGACTCCAACCCCTGGAAGTGCAACATATGTGGGGAACAGTGTTGCAATGTGTACGAGTTCAATTCCCACCTGCTGAGCAAGAGTCACCAATGACTGTTTGCTGGGGGGCCGTTCCATTGACTTTATTATCTGTGCACTGTCTGTCATACGTATTGGCGTAAAGCACTTCGATTCTTATTTACCTCACTTTTTTTTCATGGACTATTTAAATGTATTTTTTTTTGTTTTTTTTTTTATTATTTAATTTTTTACTGTGTATGCGGAAGTGCTTCACACGCAAGAACGTCCCCCCGAAGCTGTTAAACTTAAAGTGCAAATTATTATTTTTTTTGTTTGAAGGTTATTTAGTGGTAATTTGTAGGTAAATGAGCGAGGATATTTATATGGATATTTTAGGTTAAAATTGTTGTTAATAAGACAAAATGGAGTTTTTGGGTATATTCAGGTAAGAACTCACCTAACGTGGATCGTCCAATATTGACATTCCAAATTGTAATGTGTACATTCCATATACTATTGAGATTGACATTAAAAAAAATTAAACTACGTCTTTGGTGGGGAATGAAGTGATACTTTAATATTGTCTTTAAAAGATTTATTTTATTTATTATTTAATTTCTCTGTACTAGAATTGTACATTGGGCGTTATTCGATACAATATTCATAGAATATATTTTGGTGCGATAGTGAATTTTACAAATGTTTATTAAAAGCTTATAGTAAAGAGTGTACAAATTAATATATTTTTACATTTCGCTGTTATTCAAGATGTTTATAGAAGGCAAAGCCTTGTTATATCCCTGATTTATTGTGATCAAATAACCGTACGGAATTATGAATTCTAACATTCCGTTGTTAATTTTATATTTTCTATTTAACGCATGTGATGCAAGTCCACGACTAATACTTAATGTACAAGTGGTTTTTTTTTATGTTGTTATTATTTATATTCTAAATTTAGAAAGATGTGTTCACATCGATTGTGTACTTAAAAGTGCTCTTTTGTAGTGCATAGGTTATGTTTTATCAAAAGAAAAACCCCGTCGTTAAAAGAAACCGCACTTGCTCAATAATTTGAAAACGGCTCAACAATTGTACTGATATGATTGTAAGTACTGGCGTCGTTTTTCGCACAAACATTTTATTCTTTTTTTTCTCACATATTATGATGAATTGTTCAAGTGCTTTTAATGGTGTTATATTAATAATTAATTTTTAACATTTTATTCAATGTTAATTGGTAAATCCGTCGATAAAGAGATTTAAATGTTATAAAATTAAATTTTCTTTATATTTTTTTAATATATATTGTCGGAAATAAAGTGCTCAATAATGGTGAACTATTTTAAAGAATATGGAATAGTCTGACAAACTATTCTAGTTATTTAATACAATTTCAGTACTTAAAAAATTATTAGATTTAATTGGTCAAATTATTTACTTTATTACTAATGTCTAACCTGAGATTTACATTCCTGTAGCTCATAAGTACTTAATATCGGTTGTGGTCTTGCCTGTTAAGTTTACTAAATTGACTTAGGTGGAACTGAAATTATGTTTACCAACGAACTTATATAATTTTTTTATTTTGTTTTGTTATTGAAATGTGTAGCGTTAAAGTCGGTGCGGGGTGCTCTGTCGGTAGGGTTGTCGGCCATAAATCTAAATAGTACTTTTATTTTCATTATACATAGTAAATATTTCTCCTTTATGACATTTTACATAGATATACGACGTATAAATAGTTTTTTTTTTATTTCTGTAAAATAACGAGAAGATGATTATTTTAAATTGAGTATTTTTTGGGAAGCTGGCAACCCTACTCAACCGTGCTTTGCGTGGACCTAGTGAGTTACCTGAACGAGCAACACATATTTATTTATAGATATTCTTATATAATTATATTTCATTGTTGTTTTTTTTTCGTGTAGACGTCGATCATTGTATGGTCCGAAACGCTGCGCTAGAATTAAGTGTAGATTAACTTAAGAGCTATTAATATTATTAATTGGTAACCCCCGTTGGGCGCCTTTAATCGATCCGTCCATCTAACGATAGATATTGCCTTTAATATTTAATAGAGATAATATATTTATAGATTATAGTATAAAAATTAAGAAGATCTTAATTATAAAGTTTACAGAATAACATATGTTTACATATATATAGATAAATTTATCTACTTATATTATTGAATTGATGCTGTGCTAAGAATAAATGGCATTGCAATGTATGTTTCTACATTTTAGTTAGTTTATTAGTCTAGTTCATGATTCAGGTGTTTTTTTATATATTTTGTTCTTAATATATGCTTTTTTTCACTTTGTTTGTTTTACGAAAAACATATGATAGTCTACATTTATTGCAATAAGATTTTTTACGATTTGTTTATTTTAGCTGTGACTTTGAAATTGTATACAAATTTATTCTTAGCACAGCCATTGATTAATTGTTGCAATTTCATGTTCTATTTTTGTGTGGTCGTAGTATATAGATTATAATAATTGTAATTGTTTCAAAGCAATGCAAAGTAAATGTCAATTGTATAGTTAATTCTTAGCAGTATTTCAATATATATTGGTCATGTTCGTGATCAACACAAAATTATCTTCTGTACGATTTGGCGGCATTCTAGGTTAAAATTTGATATTCAATTTTAATAGATGTGTGGAATCTTTTTACTGTTCAAAGCCTTTTTACGGGAATTACGTGATGCATGTGATAGCAATAGGGGAGTAATATAGAAATTATTTTTAGAAACAAACAATTTTAATTTACTGCTTTTTTTACATATTTAATAATATAATAAAGCCCACATGTCTAGACGTTTTGAACACTTCATGTAATATTTTACATAACAGAATGCTCTATAGTGTAGCAATCCTCACCTTAATACCAAAACACAGCTTACCAACATTTTAATTTGTTTTAAGTTGTTATGTGTGTAATTTGTAGTTTAAGTAAATTGTCTTAAAGCAATTAATTGAACAGGTCTCCAATCAAAAAACTGTTTAAATAATGTTTTAGAAAATGTATAAAAAAATCAATGTAGGTATTTGAACTTACGCGTTTTCTAAACTACTTCTCTGTCTATGTTTTTTTTAAAACAATCTTTGTTTATTATTCGAAAATATTTTCTTGTTCTAACTGTAGAATATATTATGTTTCGTTAATTTCAACTCATTTTTATGTAATTTGATGTGCTGTAAACGATATAAATGAGACATGTCTAGGACTTACGATTTTTTTACAATTTAAATGTATATTACATTACCCCATTGTTTTAGTTGTGAAATTAAATAAATATTATTTTTTTATAATATTAAATTTTATGATGTTATTTTTAGATAATCTCGTTATCAACTATATAAATGAGTTGAAATTATCAATCAATACAGCT
>DVQM01000038.1:0-32685 GCA_018231645.1 Heliconius ricini | reverse complement strand
ATATATATATATATATTGTGATTTTATGATTTTATCACATATATATAATAGGTAGGAGAAATTAATTAAATTTAAGGAAGGGACAGTAACATAAAGTAATTACAAAATTGCCAAACTTTGCATTTAATGTTGTAATTACAAACTGTTAAGAAATTCAAATACAGTTAATTTGACAAACAAAAAATCATTTATCATTTGAATAAAATTAAAACTACAATAAATTAACATCGATTATTAAAAATCGATAACGATCCTAACGCATACAGCAGAGATGGCGATACGTGCTGGCGATTAATAAAATGCTTCATCAGCAACAGAACGGTCGCGTCAAACGATCTCCTTTGTTAGAACACTATCACGATAAAGGATAACATCTCGAGTGCACGCCTACGACACGAAAATAATTAACTCAGTCCACCGTCAAACATCGTGTCCGACAACGGCTACTCCCATACCAATTACTACCGACAATCGATCCGAGAGAAAAAACGTCCGAGCACTATTCCCGACTCGAATGGTTTGAAAAAGAAAAAAGTATGTGAACGTGTTAACGAGGCTTTGATGGATCGGGCCACGATCTAACACCACGCCGACATATTGTTTCGCTATGACTTTATGTATTCTATTCATTTAAATCGTTATCGGGCTGTTGCAGTTAAATAACCACCGGGCAGAGCATACTGTAAATATGTATGTTCATACTTTTTTTTCAAATATTTGTTAAATTTAATTAGCTTCTTATTTATTATTTATTTTTAATTACTGTCAAATTTATTATGCCAAAAGTGAAAATAAAAATCAACAATTGCCCTTATTTTTGTACATGTTTATTATCTAATTGACTTGATTAATGAATTGATATTATATTATAATTCGAATAGTAATAAATAATAATATCTAAATAATAGTCGATGCTCACATGACGCATTTCATAACACAGGTTATTGAATCGACTATAGATTTAATCGATCGATTTCAAAACTACAAATAAATCTTCGAGTTGTCTGGCATTTATCTACATCGAGTTTTTGCTCACGTATTTATTTTTAATAAATTTGTATTTAATCGGTTGTTGGCTGTTATCGTGAAGTGGCTAGCCGTTCGGGAGATGTTGGTGATAGGGCCAACGGCACAATGTAATTTGTATAATTAAAGAAAATAGCCTGGATTGAGATCGAAATCGGACACGATTTAATCGAGATGAGGCGATACGTGCATTAATTTTGACGGCAAAAATTAATAGCCCAGCTGGAGATCGAAGTTAAGAATTTACCGATAAATGGCATAAGAAACTCAATGCTGACAGCCTATTTTTTATAAAACTATTAATTGAAGAGATAATTATACTAAAGAATATGGTAACGGTAGTGTGTTAATAATAGATGCTACCAGAAAACTTGTAATCAATTGAAAATGTAACAATAATAATATGTTTCGGTAACGGTGATCAATTTAGTTTGATTTATTTTAAACAAATGACTTTACTATGGCGGAGATTACTGATTTGATTTGTGTGAAAATTTTGGAGTATACCTTTTTTATTTGTTTAAAACAAGCCATGATGTGGTATATGAATCCAGCTAATTCTTTTAATATAAATATATATTTTGAATACTATTGTCCAATTTTAATTTAATTCTATTATGAACATTAGTAGTCTATTACAAATATAAACCAGTTATGCGTAAATAATTTAATTGTAAAATATTATTATGCTTATTGGAAATAAATAACTATAAAAAAGTAACTAACTACACATCAATATTCTAATTATAAGGAAATACTTACAGGTTTCATTCCGATTTAGGATTAAATATCACTTATATATGTGTATGGGTAAAACTGAATCATTTATATACAGCATATATATACATAATGCCAAAAGAATATTTAAAATGTGAGGGATAAACATCGAATCGTCGTTCCGATTGCGGCGTACAAAGTTGGAGATTCCCGAATTAGCATTTTTGTCGTATAACTCTGCGCGGTGTCTCGGTAAGCGCCCGATACGGGGCAGCCGGGCCCGGGCTTTTCCTTTTTTTTAACCGGATTGGACTTTAAAATATTTCTCTATCCGCTGCCAAAGTCTTTTAGTTCGGAAAAAGAACACTGAAATATGAGTTTTTAATTTTATTGGCGCCCATTACTGGTTTTGCTAATTGCGTTCAGCTTTTGAGGGGTTTACTGAAAAAATTAAATGGAAAGTTTAGGATTTGCATGTTGGTATTTATTTACGATATTTTGTAAATTTTTGGTCATTGCTGAAATTTTTCGTTAAATAAAACTATAGCTTACTTTGTTAATAGTCATTTATTAAGTATTTAATAAGTGTAAATTGTCTATTACAAATGCACCCTGTGAGTACTGTACCTATACATTATGAATTAAACTACTTACTTAACCAACATAAAACAAACATTTCCCTACCAAACATTCACAAGACGTGATATCAAAAAATTGACATTCCAGATAACGCTATCAAACAAATTGTTTCAAAACTTGAAAGCCAATCAGCCATAGCAAAAAAACCCTCTAAAATCCGTTGACCCTTTATCTTCTTTGGACCAGAGCTGAATTTATGTCTTTGAGTAATCCGGAGCCATTTGTATAGATAATTTTTATTATTGCCATCTTCCCGAAGCCGGCCGCGGCGATAAAGTAAAGAGTTCGTAATGACGATTTAAATAAGGAAGATGTATTCCCGTCTGTCGATAACTCGGAATTTGTGGGATTTTTTAAAAAATGGGATAGGATTTATATAGATACTTTATCGTTGGAGCACAGTCGCAAATTTGTTGCTCCTAATGAATAATTGAGGGAAATTTTCAATTAGGTTGTTTTGTAATCGGACAATTTTTATGGTCAGGCCATTTAAATTTACTTACTTTCGACGATTTTAATATCTTTTGCCTTTTCGAAAGCCACAGCTGCTAAATACATGTTAATACAAATGAAATAACATATAGCCTTAATAATTATAGGTATAATTATTTTGTCATGGTCTCGTTTAGGTATATAATATCACATTTAAATATAACTAATGTTATGTATATAAAGATTACGTTAACTTTACAACTCGTACTCGTAAATGAAATAGTTTGAAAATAGATTATTTGATTTTTAATAACATGATGTTTAAAGATCAAGCTTGTGGCATTAAACAATTATTTAATACACTGTTTATCTATCTACCTTATCTCATAAGACGGTAAAGTCTCGATTTAGCGCATTTTAAAGAATAGCGGATTTATTATCCTTAAAACAGTGTCATAATACCAAATGATGATGAATCTTAATGACGTTTACATTAAAATATAGTTAATCTATATAATTCATGCAAGCAAATTAAAAATTACAAGTTTTTATAGCGCAGCCGTATGTATAAAGACGAATGCTTTTACGATAACATTCAAATAAAGATAGTGCAGCTTATTGATATTTAATCATAGTGATAAATTTGGTAAATGGCTTCCATATCAATCGAGTTTGTGTATAAACACGAGACTTCGTTTGTGGTTTAAATTATCTACGACTAGTAATGGATAGTGGGTACCTAGTGCAATCGACTTTTTAAATTATAAAAGAAAAATTTAAAATCTACGTGCTAAATGATGATTTTGTGGCTGGATCTCCATAATAATTTGGTTATTTTGTTTCTTTTATTTTGATTATGTTACTTTGTTTTTAAAATATATTTGATGATGAGATTTGATTTGATTTATTTTAATTATTTGAATTCCAAAATGAATGTAGTAATTATTAAATAGATTTTCACAGCGTTGCCAGATTTTCTCTTGGTGAAAAGCGGGATTTTTAAAAATTTTCTAAGTATTTCTAAGATTCTTTCGGCATAAGCAGGACAAGAAAATTAAGTAATAAAGATTTAATTATCCATGTATTTGAGTATTGATAAAGCTTTTAGTGATAATAGATATTCATATAAAATATTTTAAAGTGTAATTCCACACAACACCACCGAATTTGAAGGTAGCACAATTTGGACCCGCGCCTCTTGAAAGTCCTGGGTCAATGTAAAATATTTTTAACCGGAAAACAAAATTATATTTAAACGATATTGTTTTGGTTGACCATATAATGCAGTTCCGTTTTCAGAATTATTTATTATATGTAATTAACGAATACACTTATTTGTATTTCTATGAAATTATTAGTAGCTAACTAAAATCTAAAAGTAATAAAAAAAGATATATCTCTCAGAATGTAGAATAAATAATCCGCGATCCGCTTTTCACTCGTTAACATACATAAAAATTTAACTATGCCTGTCCCGGGACATTTAATTTTCAAGCTAAAAATCGGAACATCTGGCAAAATTGAGGTGGCATTGTGATATATTATGCATCAGAATTAATTTTAAAAAAAATATGAAATGCGTTTAATGAGCAGTTAACACTTAAAATTTGTGTATAAAAAATGAGAATATTTTATTTTATATATTGTGTCTTACTTTACTGACAATATAGACAATAAACTATGCGTGTAAACTATTTTTAACATGACCACAGTGGTTTTATCTGCCCCCGCTCTTATGGCGCGTTATCTGTGCGAGTGCATTAGTCCCCGATAATACACAGATTAAACAGATCGGTCGGCGCCACGCTCGATTTCGATTACTCGATATAAAACAAAAAGAATCGATACACCGATAATGATGTCATGCCACGCTGTCGCAGTTAAGTGTCTTAATTGTGGATTCCTATGTAATGTAGCATGTGATAAGCTTCAGTAAAGCATTGCTTTGATAAAATATTAATTTATTACAAATGTCACTTACGCACTAATTGTTACAATTTATTGAAACTCATTTAAATATGTATATGTTAGATTAACAATATAATAAACATAATCAATTAATAAAAAAGAGGCATATATTTATTATAAAATTATACAACAAATTTTAAAATATATACCTACACAATATAGCTAACACATAAGTTGTCGAAAACATTTCAAATATTTACCCAACCGTTCATAAAGAAGATTGCAACTATTAACATACTGAATATTCGTTTAATAAATATAATGTAATAATAAAACGATACATCATCTGTGCTTTAGTTTTCTTAGCTGTCATTGTACGTGATGTGACAAAATGGAAATACTAATTTCCCGCCAAAATTAAGAGCCCGCATCGCACGCCGTTTTTCATCGAGCTCGTTCAGCCGCTTATTTATCATGTTTCCCTTTAAATATCCTTTATGTTATTCATTATGACGTGCTGAAAGACTGAAAATTTTGTCTATTCTACAAAATAGTGCGATAGCTGCGGCTAATGATCGCGTACGCCGTAAAGGTCGTTTTGTAAATGTAACGTTTTGTTTAGTTTTATGCGGGCGTTGGGGGTTATATTGTACACATTGGTTAAAATACTAGCAAATAAATGGTTGTCCATATATAAGAATATAGTGCTTCAAATATAGACGGTGCTGTGATGCGGCTATGTGCTAAATAGGCATGTCAACTTTAAGGTATGTTGTACATATTCTGTAAGAAAAATCTAAAAAAATATTATTGAAAATAATGTAATGTGACCCTTTTATATCTTTTTGAATATATTTAAGGCTTATAAAATTAATTCTTGCTGTAGGACTAGTAGATTTATATTCATAAAATTTGGTTAGTTTTCCTATGTGGTTTGCGGCAATCTATTATACAGAATGCGCCAGCACATTCCGCTAAAGTGTACGGTTTGTTTCTGCAAATAGGTATCGAATCCACAACCGTTGTAATTGTAGTCGGATGCTACGCCTCGATGGCCCACAATGTTATTGATAAATACAACAAGTAAAGGAATGTCAAGCAATAATTTTTTTCATTTAATTTATGTGCTAACAACTCATAAATAAATGTTTATTAGTACTATATTTTATATAGACCATTGATTCTCAGTTTTAGAAATCAAGCAAAAAAAAATAATAAGTAAATGTCAGTAATTCCAATTAATACTTTGTAGATAAGACTCCGTAGTGTATTAGTTTCTTATCTTTATATTGTAGTATTCTGTATGTTAATTATCCAGATAAAAAGCTTGGAGCCATTAATGAGATTATATACTGTTTTTATTTCTCTGTGCCACAGCTATCAGGTTGCCTAATTTTTATTTTAAATTATGTTAAAATTTAATTTTTATGGAAAGTACATGAGTTGTACTCATTTCGTTTAAATTGTGGAGCTATAGCTCCAAAAACATATTTACAAAATTCATTTATCATGGAACTTTAAAGGTACAATTTTTTTATGCGAAAAGGCGATAAAGGGGTATTAATGTTTTTGAAAAATATTGCAGTTTTTTGTTACACGTGTATATTTGTCTTTCATAATATTGATGCTAGAGTGCGTGTGGTGCACATACCCTGGATAAAGCTAGAAGATAAAAAAAATATCACCATCTTAAAACTTTTAAAACTATGGCCATCATTTTGTTCTATCTATCAATGTCTATCAATCAATGTTTTGTATTAATGCCTCTCTTTGCATTATATGGTATTTATTTTCGTATTATTACATCTAGTATCTCAGTTTTCTGTATGTTATTTTCAAATCGACATAAGGAACAATAAAAGAACAAAAAACCAATTACAAAACTAGCTTACTACGACCGCAAACCTAAAACAAGAAAGTTTCAAAATGCAAAAGTTATGAAGACAATGTGTAGGAACGTTCAAAAGAAGGCATTCGTGAAGTTTAGCGCAGCCGACCTATCGGCATCGCGGCTTGTTCTCACATCATTACCCGCGCCGACGGCTACAAATTTACATCCAACACAATGGCTATCCACCATCGAGGCATCATTAAGGTGATTCCGATAGCGCCACTGCCTTCGCGGAACCGAACCTACGACTGCTCCAAGGAAAAATCGTTTGTAACACTCGTTTCATTAGGCCTTTTTTGCCTCGGGAACGCTTGGCGCTTACGGCCTAACTGAAATGTACATTCTGTGACAGAATGTCATATAAGTTAACCTCAAATGCTTGAGTTTGAACTTTATGGCGTTCAAATAATGTTTAAAATATTTTTCGGCGCCACTCAAAGGATCAGACAGGCAGAGCAGACTATCGTTTACAATGGAACTTATAATAGGCGATCGTAGATGCGACAAAAAAATTGTACGCAAATCGTTGGCTCATTCAATTTATAAAGTAATTTTAGTGACTATACACCGTGTATGGTAGCAAAGTGGTTTATGAAGTATCCTTTGTCTTTTGGCATACAAAAGCTTTATATGGCGTTTTAAATTATGTATAATAAAAGTGTCAATTCATACTGTCTGTTCAGCTATTGTTTCACATATTGTAGTAAAAAATATTAGTCTATTATTGTAATGTTAATTATTGCAATACAAAAAATAATATTTGGCAAGGAGCATAACACTTGATTTATCTTATGGAAGGAAAAAATAAAAATATGATCTAAGGCAGATTGAATTTTACATACAATGCAGTTCGTTAAGCTGACGTTTGGACGCGCAGCACTGACATGCTTGCACTACATCTTTAATTTTTTTTTTAAATAAAATGCATACATTACTAAGACTAAGAATTAAATATCTTTTTTTTGAATATTGTGAATCGTAATGCAACTGTAAAAGAAGTAGAAAAATTATATTGTGTGTATTTTGAAATAAATATAAAAATAATTTCATCATTTGACCTTTAATATATCATGATCCAAGATACACATAGTAATCAATAATTCAATAGTGACTTTGAAACATATCTTAAAAAGGTCGTCGTGGCGCAATTTGACAACGTCTATAGACAGTAAACGTGGCGATTATAGGTTTGATATGCACTTGGGGAATGATTATTTCTTTGTTTTATTCCCCCATTCTTCAGACGAGTGGTTGAGTTTCGCCACTCGACAAATTATGTCTTCGAAATTCTGCAAAAAGTGGCGAACGGAGTGTCTTAATATTAGGTCCTTTCTGCCTATCCTGCTGTACAAGCCGCTTTAAAAACATGAGACAACCTTCATTACATGTAACTCATATTCATCTTCGTCTTTTCGTCATGCCATTATCTAAATTATATACGGTTTTGAGAACAGAATAACATTAAAGATCCTTTGATTTACCATTTAACAAGTGAAATTAATCGAACAATGCCGGCTCCAAACAAACAGTATCTTTCAATCAGATTAGTATCTGTATCAAAACAATAATAAGATGACGAAAACCGAAACAATTGGCCCTACTCGGGGTGAGATAAGTGAAAACATGAAGCAAAAATAAGGAGATAATGTTGATCGCATCTGTATACAATGGTAGTCCACGCTCTCATTAACTAGCGATACGCCACAGAGTATACGTTGCAGTGGTTTAGTTGCCTCGTTATATATTGTTTTGTAATTAGCCGATTATTATTTTTTAAGATTTTTATTAAACAGTTTAGACAATGTAATTTATTTTATACTTTCGGAAATCTAGAAACATTGCGTGGAAGGCCAGATTAAAACAATAATTAATATGTAAATATAATATTTAAATGGATTAATAATATTAAATATAAACACGTTGTTCTGTTTTCCAACCATGGCGCTACAAATTGACACACATAAAAAAAATAGTTCTATTATTCTTAGTTAATTTGTATAATATTACGATAGGTGGTACAGATTAAATGCAGATTGTTTTTAATTGATCGTAACGAGAAATTAAAAAAAAGCAATTTTATGCATTTTTTATCTGTCCTATAAAACTTTATTTAACATTTTGGCGGTTTTTTTTATAACTTTCGTATTCTATATTAAAATTATTTACGCTTATTACCATATTATGTATCTTTTAAGAAGCTGATAAATTTATATTCGTCTAATAAATCGTAGTATGAGTGAGATAAAATCGAGTTTTTCCGGAAATTGTTTTCAAATATTTGTGAATACGACTTTTTAATAGCCAATAGTTATGTTCAGAAATTGTGGCGCTGTGACATGTCAATATAAATAATAATTGTTTAGATACATACATTGTTTTTTATTCGAAGTTATTTTGTCCATGATGTCAAAGAGTGCGGTGTTAAGTTATGAAATAGATTCCGATTGGAGAACGAATTGGTAAAATTAAAGTAATTTTGTAAAATAAAAACCAATGAAATAAATAAAAAGTAATGTGACTTAATACGTTTGTATTTTCAGCACTCTACGCCGCGTAGTTCCGACTGTGCGTTGTCTGTTTGTCACACAGTACAGGAAGATTTTTATGTTTATATATAGATTTATATTACATGTATTTGGAACTATATGCGTAATTTTACGACAATCATTATAAGCCACTAATTTGTACTCGATAAGTAATCAGCTGTATATTGTAGCGTAATTGGCGCGTACTCTAGAAACAAAGGAGTCGTGGGAGAGAACTTTGTATCTTTTTATCTATTATCGGATATTAGTAATATGCTGAACGATATTAGTGACTCAGTCGTTTAAATTTACGTAAAAAGTGTTTACTTTGAAATTTAATATCTTTAGTTTCATGTTGTATCTTTCATTATAGTAGGGTAAGGTAGAGAGTGCTAGAGAGCCTAGTGTTATTAATACACTCCGTTCTCCACTCCTCACGATATTGCGTGTTGACAACTTGCAGTTTTTTGTCATGCTACCAAAGCGATTTAAATTAAAATAGTTCGTTCCCGTGAAAGTCAATTGAATCCCCAACCCTCGCGTTTAGGGAAAATAAAATAATAAAGACCGTAGCAATAAAATAATAAAGACTCCAAGTGCTTTCGATATAAAGGCTCTTAACAGACATACAGATAGACAGAAGAAGGAAAAAAGGTATTTATAAGATCCTTATAAGATCACTTTGATATTATAAGGGTTCCTTTTTTTCCTTAAAAGGCACGGAACCGTGAAAAATAATAGTTTTTCATCAATTTCATCACACCACCTAATCCAAACAACCTATACTAAGAAAACAATGTCAATATGAATCCATCGTCTGTCAAATGTATGCATGTACAGTACTTGTTAAATTTATCACCCAGCGACCCCTCAGTGGCTGAGTCAGTCACAGTGCGCAGATACGTTAGCACTCAACCGATACATAATATTAACACTAATAGAATTTACTTCTATTTGTGAATAGATAAATATATCATTTGCAAGTGCAATGCGAGTGTAATTTATATGAGTTTAGTAAAATGGACTTGAAATGTAAGGCAGTGGTTGTGGGTTTATATTTGAAATAACTTTTACTAAAAATATTTTTTTTTAGCTTCGATTATAAAATAAATACTGTCAATTAAAAAAAACTACTTTTGCCTAGAGTTATGCAAGAGTTAGAACTTTGAGTTTAGTAAAAAAACAGTTTCAATAAAATTTAATCAAAGTTGATGTCTTTATTATAATACCACTTAAAACGCAATGAACTCAGATGAAAAGTAGAGAATGGAGGGTCTAAAAATAAAGCTCAATCTGCTTATCCTGCTATGCGGGATAAAGTGTGAAAAAAAATATGTGTGTTTAAGTGGGCGCTGTAAGATAACACTCGATTAAACAATCCATTAAAGAGGAAAGTTTGTCTAGAGTTTACAAATCGCTAACAAATCTATCCGACCGGGCTTTCTTGTAAATTTCACGCGTGGACTCTTGTTAGTACACTTGAAGTATTGCTTGTAGTTTTGTATTGGGATCTAGTTAATTGGCATTACAGGTTTTAGGGCGTTTTGTAGAATTTATCTAATGATATATATATACAGAAAAGTTATAGAATATGGCAGGGGCACTAAAGTGCGACTATAAACGCGACGGTTTAGGGTTCGATTTCCATTCGGTGTATAAAATATTTTCTTTTCCTTGCTCTGGTAACGAGACTGAGCGCGGCGTTGAGTATCGCTACTCAACACACTTTGTCTCGAGAGTTTGTCGGAAAGTGTCTTAATGGGTATGGAGTGTTGTAATTCTTGGTCCCCAGATTTCCTGTGCCTATCTCGTTATGTATGATATACATCGTGACGCTAAAAAAATGTAATATCTCAAAATTTTTGCGGAAGTCGGAATGTCTTTGAAAAATCGACTCAACAATATATACCAATATGCGTTTTGAAATGAAAATAATTATTTTTTCGAGTGGGGATCAAACCCACAATCCTCAAATTCACAATTCACTTTCAATTTGGGTTAAAAAAATAGTTTTTCTAATTCGGGACGATATTTACTCTTTCGACATAAAATATACTAACTTACATTAGATACACAAAAAAAGGCACCGCCACTAGTTCAAAACGTGTAATGGATACTATTTTAATGTTCTCAAGTGATTAATTATTATTGATTACATTTAAATGATTTAATAATTAACGTAACAATTTATCTTATTTATCACGTAGATAAATGTCACGATAAACATATATCTTAATATTTCTTCGTATAAATTAAAGAATAAAGTAATTGGTTTTCTGTTGTTGTTGTTGTTATTGACAAAGTATTAATTTTATTTAGAGGCCGCCGTTGTGGTCATTCAACATAGCGTCGGATTGTATGCACAACGGTTGTGGCTTCGTTTTCCACTGACGAAAATTTCATTTCCTTGTTCTAACAACACACAATGAATCGATAAATCTCGAGAATTGGGCGGAAAGTTGGGAATAGACTGTTTGACAATTGGGAGATAAGCCTCTCCTGAAAGCAAAAGTCTTGGATTAAATATTTAGTTAATAAAATAATTTTAGTTATTTTGTACGTTCTCTAAATGGGTGGATTGTGGCTCAAAACATTACTAGATTTAACAATTGGCAACCTAGTCTTCAAGCAATTGGATTTTTCTATTAAAATTTGAATGGTTCCCGACTATAAATTCTACTACACTATTGGGCTTCTTTGTGGTTTTCATGTAGTCGGATTTTTTGGTTTCCTTATAATATTTTTTCAATTCTCCA
This sequence comes from Heliconius ricini, assembly GCA_018231645.1. NCBI lineage: Eukaryota > Metazoa > Arthropoda > Insecta > Lepidoptera > Nymphalidae > Heliconius > Heliconius ricini. The sequence continues at coordinate 20,791 of DVQM01000038.1, read as the reverse complement.
CCAGCTTAAGTAAACATTGCAAATTAAGAATATCATTATAAAAAAAATATTTATCTCGATTACTATGTCACAATTATACTTTTGAATATTCCCAACGGTAACATGTTAATGCCTTTATGGCCAGTGAGGTTGCTTGTATTAAAAAAAAACATGTTTTCAATAAAATTAAAGATAAATGTCAGCAGACCGCCTTTTTGTGCAGTATACATGCAAAATGAATGTATTGAATGAATATTTTATTTAAATCGCGACTTTCTGATGAAATAAGATTAAGAGGTTTTTTTTTAGGTTTTGTTATCTTTACGCATCTTTTGCATCATGGGAGGTACTTAGATAAATGTGAAGAAATGTGAAGTTATGTTTTAACTTTAAATAATATTTTTTTTTGCTTCATATTGGTTGAAGCTGTCAGAGTTAAAGGAGCTAAGATATTCCACATCTTACATATTTAATAGACCAATGAAGAAAACTGAATAACTTAATTTTATTTGAATGTGATAAAATAATCAACACCATACATGACGTTCTAACAGACACGGCCCAAAATTATTAAAATCTAAATCTATTGTAACATTATAAAGATAAAGAGTTCGTTATTTGAAATCTCAAGAACTACTGTTTGACATTAAACAATTATTTTTGCGATGGATAGTCTACTGATCAAAGAAGACTATATGCTATATTATATCGTAATCGTATAGTAACCGTATTATATCGTATAGTAATCGTTTCGATGTAACCCATACCAACTGTCCAAGTTACCACAGGCACTTACAAAGAGTTAAGTATCATACACAACTTTTAGTTTCTTCAATTTGACTATGAGGACGTAGCCGCAGGTAAATTCTAATGGAATATAAAATCTAAATAACCTAAGAAAACAATCGTGCATGAATACAAAATATGTAAAAAAAACGAAACAATCACCAAATATTATAAGCTAGCGCGGTCAAACATATCATGACGACACCAACAGATAAATGTGACGGGCATTTCTGTAGCCGAGCTGTCCTCGAGTTCGACGCGAATTGGCGATCAGGAGCGCGATACGACGACAATAACCGGACAGGGCACCGATGTCGCCGCTGATACTAATGTGTGGCCACCCTTACTTTTTACTCGATTACAGATTGTATTGTTATGAATCGATATTTGTTTCGATTTTTTTTTGGAATGGCTTGCGTGTTTTTATGTATTCTGTGTGTTTAATACCGTGTCGCATCCCTTTGTGCATAATGGAGTCGAGTGTTACGTTTAAAACGTATTTTGTAGTCGTTAGAGTATGCCGGATGTTCTCTTTGCAGGAAGATGGGTGCTGGACTTACCTGAAATGAAAAATGGTTATGTTAGTATTATATAAATTATTTATTCTTATATGCTAGAAACTATAAATACTGTAAGTTAAATCTTGGATCTTTTAAGGTTATAGTTAAGTGTGTTGACCGGTACTCATCGCTGCGTTTTATCTGCGCGGGGCAATAAAAATACATATAACTATTCTCAATAAGTAGGTAGTAAGTGGGGGTCGAACCCAAAACCGTTGCTTCATAGACGCTGCATCACCGTGCCACGACGGCCTCAACTTAGATATTGTAGGTACTTAGCTGGTATTTTCTATTTCGCTAAATGATCAATCACTTGTAATGTCGGATATTATCTAAAGCAAAAAAAAGCTTCGATTACAATTTGTAAATTATTAGATAACGCGTCGTTATTAATTTAAGTGTGACATATTATGTAGCTCATAATCGTAATCTAGTTGTATGAATAAATTTTCCAATAGACACGTCGTGACAGGTTGGGGATTCGATTCCCATTCGAGGAAATGACATTTATTTTTTCGATTTATTTCTTCGCTCTGGTTGTGGTGTTGAGTTGCGGCGTTGAGTTCCACCATTCAACACACAATGCTTTCAGCAATCGGAGGGATCCAGCATGAAGTTTAAACAAATAAATAAATATGTAGTCTATGTAGTTTTATAACTTACCAAAATGTTATAACGGGCTGTTTAAGTTATTTTTGGTAAAAGTTGTGGATAGTATAATTATGTTTTCTCTTATACAATAAATATATATAAACATTTTCATTTTTTGGTTTATTTAGATAATTTGACGCGTTAGGTACATATTATGCACTATTTTTAAATTGCCATAAGAAGAGAAACTAGTGATATATTCGTATCATTAGAATCACACGTCAAATAAGTAAAGATAAAAAATTAAAAATATGATAAAAAAATTGATAAAAACATTAACGAAATGCATGAATAAAAAAAATCTTTGCAAAATAAATAGTAGAGTTTTCAGAATCTTAAATTCGACTGAAAATTATATTTTTCATAAATTTAGTGCAGCATTATTATTTTTACGTATAATCTAGAATCATATATCTCAAAAACATAGAAGTAATAATATGTATGCAAGATCCATATCTGTCACGGCACCACACCCGTCAACGCCCGGCCCACGAGACGGGAATTTTTTATATCCGTCTAAGTAAATGTGACTTGATATTATTTTTGTAGTAGCTTTTTTAAGGTTTTATTAACTACGAAATTTTAAATTTAATTATTTAAACTGAATTTGTTTAAAAATAAATGGATCATTCTAAATGGATAATTACTTAATAGATCGCTACTTGTATTATATTCGCAACTACTAGGTTGTAAATTGTGAATATATTATAATAGAAGAAACAATTTTGTGAAATTTACATATAGTCTTATTATTTATTTGATGTTTAATTCTGTTACTTAAATAAGATAATGCGCATTATCACGAGATCTATATCGCGAGATTTTTTCTGTCCATCCTGTACGATGCACAGGCATAAAATATCAGCCTTAAGACTTTATTTGGTAAACTTTTTAATCTCAGGAACTACTGTTTCGAATTGATAGATAGTGTGTGATGGATAGTCTATTTATCAATGAACAAAAAAAGAAAAAATATATGTTGGATAGTCCATTCAAAGTCATACACAACAATTTTTTTCTTGCCTTCGAGGCTTTAGTCGCATGCAAACCTAGCAAGGCATATTTTGATTTGCAGACCACAAAACGCATTTACTAAATCATCCAGTCGTATCATGGAGCCGACATAAGTCATCTAAATCCACGCCACCATATATCCTGCGTTATCGATGACAAAACGCGCCTGGAACTCACTGCTTATGCTAATGGCGAACATACTTTTAGTTCATCACGCATCTATTCACTTCCCTGTTCTGTTGTATTTTGACAACGAAGTATTGCACAGATTAATATAAGTAATGTATTTGCAATGGATATATTTTTTTGGGGTTGTCTTTTTTAGAGATGTATTTATCTTTAAATTCGTATAATTGATGTAAATGTTTGTATGTTTGTTACTCTAAAAAAGATTTCCATTTTAGGACAAAATTTTAAAGTACATATGCTATTGGTGCAAATTTTTGTGAAATTATAATTCGAAGTCTATATGTACATATGTAGAAACATTATCATTAGAATTTACTTTGAAATATAAATACATTTTTGGCTTGTAATTCTTTTTAATTGATTCTAATATCTATATTTGTATTTTAAAAATACTTTAATAATATAATTCAATTTACTATATTTGTAAAATAAAGAATACTTTTTTTTTCAATCTTTGATATATTCCCTTAAGACTACGTAGCGGTAAGAATAGCTAGCTGCCTAACTAAATACGATGGTCGTGGGTTGAATTAGTTATGGTTCTTTGTAGTTTAGAAATACTTACATAAGTTTATTATTATAAAAGAATTTATAACACAAAGACACAGTACCTATCTATACGGAATTCGAAGGCGTCGTGCAAATGCGTACAAACACGCCACGATAGCGTGACACGCACTGATAACAACAACTGTCACGCTAATATGACGTAAACAGTTAAAAAAATACATACATTAAATTATAAATTTATGTATGCACTTGATGACCTGTTTCTAAAGTTCTTATGTTGATCTTATGGTTCAGTGGTGGTGGTTATTTGTTGGTCTATACATATAGTAATGCCAGTTCCTTCTCGCGTGAAGCAAGTAATAGTCTAAATGCATCAGATTTACTACATTAATATAGTGGTAGATACACATTGAGTTACGTATTTTTTAAGTTACTGTGCTGCTAATGCTGAAATAAGCAGTGCTTTACGCCAATACACCGATTGGGCCTGTATAAGGCCCAGGTTGGGCCTCGGAGATTCAAGGATCTGTGAAAGGCTGGATACTTCAGCTTTTATAGGAAAGTCTCCTCGCAGTGCTTTCTCTACCGCATTTATATGGGGAGTGTTCTGAAAAAGTTTTTTCTCGATAAATGGACTATTAAGCCCCTCTCGATAAATAGACTATTCAATGATATATTTTTTTAATTTTAGCCAGTATTTCCTGAGATTAGCACGTTCTACCCAGTAAATTCTTTAGCTCTACTAATATAGTAGATGAAATTAAAATTAATTTCTAAAACAAAACGTACGGTAAAATTCTCATCCAATATCATATTAATCTGACATCATGATGATATTTTTGTTTTTTGTAATTAGCCGCAGTGACGTCACACCACGCCCTGGACCCACCTACATATGCCGTGTGGAGATAGTGTGGTTGCTCGCTTAATTATGCATAGTAGGTTTTACGTGATACATTAGATCTCGTTTTTATTATATATTTTTTGTCATAATTTTAATACTTTATATGTCCCTAGATTATTTTAATTTTATTTATTCTCATATGAACAGAATTACAAAATATTACCCAGATATTACGTTTTTATTAAGAAAAAAATACCCATAATATGGAACAATTAAAAAATCTTCTTGAGATAAGTTATCTCCCGACTTGAAATCATGTGTCACCAAACTTAGGTCCGTACGTCGACAGTGTAAAAAAAGTTTTCAATGAAATACTTTTAAAAAAAAGTTTAATTAAATACTAATTAAATCAGCGTAACACTGTAACTGGATGATTGTAGGTTCCCCACTCGGGTAAAATGTAATCCTCGTTCTGGTAAGAAGCCCGGCGTTGAATTCCGTCACCCGTCAAAAGCAAAGAACAGAGTGTCTTCATATTGGGTTCACTCTTTTTGGCTTGCGGAATGAGGCATGAAACTCAAAAAAAGCTAATTTTGACTTTCGTCTCTTCGCCTTTGTTTTCTTTCTATATCAAACATTTCATTTTCTATTTAGCGCTAAAATATATATAGACGTATCTGTTTCATACAATTCAAATGCTATAGTCTAACGACGTTACGTGTGATATACATCTAGGCATTGTGAACATGCCTGAGTACGTCGCCTTCGTTGATAGATTCAGGTATCGAGGAGATTTGCCTGCTTTGGATGTGTATGCTATCTTCAGGTTTTTTTTCTGTGCAACCAGTTAGAAAAAATATATTGAAGATGGAGTGTGTTGATGGAGAATGATTAAAGTTTAATTCAAGCAGATTCATTCAATATCTAAAATAAACACCTATAATTTTGACTCTACATAACCGTTGTTCCTATACTTTGCAGTGTTTGGAAAAAAAATATAGGATACTATAATTGAACTATCTCTATAAGTTAAGAAATAATTAATAACGTTAAACACAAAATAAATTTTACCAAAATTTTGTAGCTAATTTTTTATTGCATAGAAAGATAAGCAGAGAACCTAGTGTCAAGACACTTCGTTCTCCACATTTCCCCTGAATTCCAGGCATTATGTATTATGTGAAAGACGCCAAAGCCTTAATGAGTACACGAATGGAAAAATGAAAAATGTATCAAACCTACAGCAATCATCAGTCTGTGTCACGAATGCGTCACTTAAGTTTATTGATATTAATCAATTAGAATAGGTAGGAACGTATAGATACTACAAATTTTCAGCACTATTGTTAGCGTATATCTCTCACATTGCAGTTACAACAGTATCGTGATCGACGTGGGCGGCATTGTTTACTTGTGTAAGTCCTACATTCGATGCCTAGATCCGGTAGCTGAGTACATTGTACCGAAAACATATGTAATGATAGAAAGAAATGAAGAAATAAAAACCGAAACCAATAATTAGAAAACTAGTGTGGAAATGCAATGGTTGTGGATTTCATTTCCACTCAAGGTAATAAATTATTTTCATTTTTCTACTCTGGCTATAAGACAAAGTGTGACATTGAATTCCGCAATAAATATGTAATGCGTCCAAAATTGGACGGTGCGTGGGGAATAGAGTAACTTAACACTGAATTCTTTTTAGCTGATCTGCTTCGGGGGAAAAAGCTTTCCCATTACAAAAGGATTCGAATTCATAGTCATCAACCATAACAATCTTCTATAGAAAGATAAATTTAAACTGTCCTAAAACAAATTGCGTTTTCACTACGTATTTGCTATCGGAATTAGATCTTGTAATACAACGATATCGGGATATATAGAGTCGATGCGATCGCCCACTGAGCGATAGAGGATTTATGAACACTATCTGCGCTCGTCTTAATTTACTGCTAAGGCTGGGGTCACACATAATTGTTAAAATTTATATTTATACCTAGTATAAAATAACGTAATTTGATTGTAAATTCTGTTGTGGGTTCGTTTCCCAGTCGGGGAATAGATTATTTTCATTTCCACGCAAGGGTTACCGCTTGGTAAAAAGACATAGAGTAAAACATAGTTCACAGTTAATTGTTCACTGAGTATGTAAGTATGGCTGTGTTCATGAATAGTATTTTTTTTTTTCAAATTTGGTTTTAGTGCTTCAATATACAATAAAATAAAAATGCTTTTTGAACACACATTCTATTGAAATCGACTACAGATTAAAGAAAATTTGCATAAATGTATTATATAAAGTATTCAATATAAATATAACCTAGACGTTTGAACGGGTCCATGCTATCTACGTTTCACATGTAACCACGTACTTGTACTTGTGGAACTAAATGCATCGTATCTGGTCTATCTGGGCATCTGGTTACATGTGTTTAGATAACGAACGTCGGTACTTGCCACGAACTGAGATGCCATTCAGTTTGCTTGGTTTTTATTTTATGCATCTTTCTTTCTTTCGTTTTTCTTTCTTTCTTTCTATTTTTTTTCCTTATTTCTTTCATTTTTAACTTTACGCTTTATCCCACACATGGCAGGCACATAGGCCGAATGAACCTGGATATCCAGTGTTAAGACCCTCTATCCCCATTAAGATACTGCCGTTGCCCACTCTCCGCCGAATTTCGCTTTGCGTATTGAGTGATGGAATCCAACGCCGCGTTTATCCTTGTTATATTAAATATTTAAATTTCATCGAGTAGAAAATGTACCCATAACCTGTGGCTTTTACAGGCTCGCAGGCTTCACTAGACGCAGCTGCGTCACGACTGGCTTCACATTTTAGCAAGCATCGATAATATTTGTCAAAACTTTATCTTTGAAGCTTAAAATTAATTTAAGCGAAGATTCAGATCACAAATTCTATCATTATTCCGTTTATTCAATTTCCACGTGACTTAGTACCCACTAACAACAAACTAAATGAATTATTCTAAACAATTGATTTGTAATTCAAATACAAATTAATACAGCATGAGTTGATTTTACGTAGGTGTCTACATCTAGATACGGCCGCAAGGTCAAAAGGTAAGGCCAGAATTGAAAATGTGTGTAAATAATCTGCGTAGGCCCTATCCATCCATCTCTGCTGAGTGGCGCGATATCTGCTGCCATTCTATCTGGGAGTGGGAGGACAATGCCTACATATCTCATATGATTAAGGGCTCCGGGGTCAACTGAAACTGCAAGCTTGTCAGTCAAATTAAAGTTTAGGAGCCAGTTGTGGCTCAGTGGCACAGGATGTAAGCTCAAGTCGGGGGAATCAATTATTTAATATTTTAATTTAGTCTTTGATAGCAAAATAAGACGCGGAAGAACGACAAAGTGATTCCGCCACTCAACGCCTCGAAAATTCTGCGGATAATGGGGAACGTAATTATCTGATGTATGTGGGATACTGTGTAAAGTAAAAAAGTAACCTAGCGGAACTCCAACCCGCGCCTCCTGGAAACCGACCAGGAGGCACGGGTTCGAGTCCCGCTACGTTCAAATTCTTATACGTTATCTAAATAAGTATCTTTCTTTCCTAAGAACGGAATAACACTTTAAAAATGTTTAAAAATATTAGTTTATAATTGCGATAAATATTTTGTGTTTAGATTTCGCTATGGCAATCGACACGCACTCGATCGTTTTTTAAAATATTTAAATATTTAAAAAGGTACTGTGTTATATATTTTTTGTAACATTATACGGAAACAATAAAACAATAAGTCTACTAAGAATATTAGAGGTCTCACTGCGCCACCTAAAATGTTTATATATTATTTCGTGAGATATAACGTAACTGTTACCACACACAACGACCAACATCGAATATTTCCAGTTCAAAGCTATGATGGCCAGATACCTAAGCACTTAGAGATAAAGAAACGGACGCGATATCGCTAATGTGAGGCTAATCTGTCCGCTCCGTATCGAGGTAAATATAAAATTGAAAGCGTGTTATCTCCTTGAGGTCGATTATTTTGTTTTGGTTATTGGTTTACAAAAGAAATGGACTTGGGTTGGAGGGAATATTGTATGTGGAGAGTATTTTGAATTATTACTTGTGGAGATTATTGGATGTGTTCGGGTGACGTTGCGAATAGCTATTTTTTTTAATCAATAAGTTATAACAAATGGAAATTGGATTTGTATATTTTTTTTTCTTTTTTTTATTTGCATATGTTATTTTCATTTAATGTTATAAGTATTGTAATGATTTTCTGTTTTTGTTACGTCAACATATAAAATTTGTAAAAGATTTTTTTCAATGTCACATTTTATTCTGCATAACAGAAAATGTAGAAGGAATAAAATGTCAGGCTTTCGATTCACAGTGTTCAGATAAAGTGGAGATATTACTTGGAAAGTGGCAGCTGGTCGTGGGGCAGTGGCACAAGCGTGTGAGTAAACGCGTCAGACACACACTCGCTTTACGCTATATACCGCACACAGCAAGGTAGGCAAAGGTAACTTAGTGTTATGACACTTCGTTCCTATTTACCGTCGACTTCGAAAATATATATACAAATAAGCATATAAATAAATGCATTTAGTTAAATTTCATCTGTTTATTATTTATAAATCAAGAAAGACCTTTTATCCTTTATTGCCGCGATAAAATTCAACTTCGACGCTAATAGCACTGATATAAACTTGTCTCTTACAAAACATCGATATGTGAAATTACCTTTTTTTCGAGTTTATTGGGAAGATCCGATTTTTTTATTCTATAGTCTACATCACTTAAAAACAGAGTGTAATGGTAATTTTTGGTTGGTAACAATTTTATGACTTGTAACGTGAAGTAAACATGGATACCTTTTAGTGATTTGTTATTATGCTTATCATGTATTATGTTGTGCTTCATAAAATAAATTTGACTTAGAAGGAGAACCTCGTGATGGAGTGGTTAATGGTTATGAGCTGCATTTTCATTCGCGTTAATGATCCCTCGCTCTGGTAACTGGTGGTCTGGTATTTTGTACACAGCGTTGGGTTTCGCCATTCAACACACCATGTCATGTAGATATTGAATTGCATTCAAATGATATATATATATATATATATATATATATATTTGAATTACACAAATCTTTAACACAAGAACTAGACAAACATTCACAATAGAGGCTAAAAGAAAAGCACATCATCCATTATAAATTAAAAAAGGTGTTTGAGTAAAGATTAGGAACATCATAAATTCTAAATAAATAGTGGCGACCATGCTTCATAGTGTACGTACAATGTACAGTGAGATAGATAAAACACCGTCTATACTTACGAAATAAAACGCGCAATTCGGTGAGCCAGCGCTATCTGGATCTGTCTAATAAATATATCTTAGAGATATGCTTATGAAATCAAATGGCAAATATTATGTATTTCAGCAATGAGATTCGTTTTTGGTGTGAATATATAATATTTACTTTATTTATTTATATTTTATATAGCGAATTACGTAATTTTGTTAATTTATTTTAAATGTAAATGTAAAGCTAAGTATTCCATTAACAAAATGTAATACATATTATGTGATTTTTTATCAAATGCAAAACTGCAATGTAAGAGTGGAGAAAGATAGCGTTTTGACAAATGTTTCTAACTTATGACACCGTTACGACTTACACAACAAAATTACAACTAATATAATAACAACGATATGTACAAGAAGACATTATTATATAAAAAAAATATTTTTAAATTATATGAAAATCATACAAACAGACTTTGTACATATAATAACAGATTATCAAATATTAATAATTTTTCCTTTTTATTTCCAACATTTAACAAGCGTATGCCACATTCAGGAAGAAAAAATACTTTTTTTCGAAAAAAATCGTATAAACGCAGAACGTAGTGGGATTTGAAACCGTGCCTCTTCCTCTGGGTGGTTTCCAGCATTTTCAAATTTCTAAATTAGTATTTAACGATTCCTCTTACCATTTCAACCAAACATGACACCAAGTCAAAATATAATTCAAGAGTAGGTACCATCATAAAATATAATATTCAGTTTTTATCGTGCAAACTAAGCGCTAAAGCTTGGTTTATACTGGTAAAATAAAACGCAGCGTGAGTGCGGTGTGGCGCTGCGATAGCGCCCTGATGGATGCGCCGCGCCGATAACGCCTTTGACTTACGCTACCAAAAGGTAAACACTGTGTGTACCTAACCTACCTACTGTAGTCGATTATGCTGCCGTCTAATATTTACAGTTTTCAGTATTTAGTTTGTTCGCAGCGGCACAGTCTGTTATGGGCTCGATTCCCACTCGGGGAATAAATTGTTTTTCATTCATTTTCTTGCTGTAAGCTAGTTACAAGGCAAAGCGCGGCATTGAGTTCCACTCAACGCGGAATATCTAAAAAAATTAACAGAAAATGAAGAAAGGACCGTTTTTGAGCGTTTTGTAACCTGGTCACAAGCCAAATAAAATTAGGAATATATATACATATATATTACATTCATAGCAATATGACAATTACACTTTTCATATTTTATAGTCTGAATCTATAACTGACTAACTCTTAACCGAGGTCGGTTGTTCAATAAGCACGGAATAAAACTGGCACTCGCTGTGCTCGCGATAACGCTCTGATGGATGCTGCTACGATATTGCATATACATTATATAGTTGCTGAAATAAGAGGAATAATTTAAATATTTGATTCTTAAAAAGAATGTAGAAGATGTTATGGCGCCGCGTCTTACTTAATGCGACAGTAGTTCGAGTTCGAGAGTTCGAGTTCCTCTAGGGGAAATTAGTTTTTTTTTATTTCTTCAGCCTGGTAACAATACAAAACGTGAGGTTCAGTTCTGCCACCGAACAGGTAATGTCTTGAAAATTGGGCTGAATGTGGGGAACGGAACAACAAAACACTAGATTCTCTTTGTCTACCCTATTCTATAGTAAGCGGGATAAAGCGTGAAGCTATTTTTAAAATTGTTCTGCTTCTTTTTAAGGCACCTGTTTCGTACTAAAGTTAGAATGTAAAATGACGGAAATGAAACTCTGACCTAATTTATTTGATTTTAAAGTAATACTTAAGAATAGATTTCATGTCATAATTATTTTACAATAACATATTAAACTTATTTTGTATCAATGTAACACAATTTAAACTAAGTGTATTTCATACAACTTTCAGTATATCAGCTTTCTAATAAACAACTAACTTATATTAGATTTGAGAGTGGCAGGTTAATAAAAACAATATAGCTAAAAGGCCGCCCAGAAAGGTGGTGAAAACGTGCGGCTGTGAGATAGCGATGCGACCCGATAGTACCTTTGAGGCTTTGACTAACACTACGGTGTCAGACTGCCAGTGTATCTACTGTACTCGTAGCGTATCTTTAAAGTGAACTGAAATTTGACGTATTAGAACTGTAGAGTGATGTGGACTTATTAATATTTTTATGAAAAAAAAAAATAAGCAGAGAAAGGGAATGGAGTATCATGTCGCTAGATTTTCGCTGTATAGTAAAAATAGTAATTAAAAACCAGTCAAGTGCGAGTCGGTTTTGTCCACTACGAGTTGTGTACCAATTTCATGGTTATAGGTCAAGGGAACGTGACTACCGCCCAACTTTTGAAACATTGCGTTTTCTGCGACAGAACTCAACGCTGCACTTACAAACTTGAAAACTAAACAAAAGCAACTTCTAGAATAAAGTAAATTATCAATTTATCGAACTATTAAGCACTTAAAATAGAAAGCCCTTGACCGATACGCAAATATAAACATTATAAACACAACAGATACAGATATACACAGTTTAATTTTGTCAAAACATGGCTGACACGATAACGGCATGCAATTTGAGTCATACGCCGATTTTGTCTCGACTTATCTTACAGAGCACTCCCCTTTATATGCGCGACGTAATCTGCGCTAAGGACGCCCGTATACTATGATTCTCCGCTAGTCTGATCATTTGTTTTTTTAATACTAGGTATTAGATAGAATGAGATATTTTATTGATTGAGTTGTTTTATTTGATTTAGTAAAAAATTTTTAAAATAAAATAATAATATGATAACAATAAAAAATACGAATACTGAATGTTTGTAGTGTTGTAATTTTAAAAATATCCTTCCTCCTCTGTCTGTAACTTCCTCTGCCTTTAATGTTACGTGGAAAAAAGCGTAAAGCTATTTGTTGGTGGTAGGTAAGTGACGAATTCTTACAATAGTAGAATTTAATGGTCAACTTTAATGTCAATTAATTAATCAGAGTAATTCAAGGTCAATTAATTATGCAGAGTAATTCATACAACATTTATAGACTTGTTAGTTACTACAAAATAGTAAAAAAAATACAAGACAGAATATAGCTTTTTGTATTTATTGGTTTAAAAACCTTATATTAGCAATAGAAAAAATAATAATAATGTTATATGAAGCAAACAATATTTTAAAAAAACAACGCGTATAGACAACCTTACCATAATGGGTAAGTGATTTATTTGTCTCTTTCATATCTGATCGTTTTATCTCTCGATAGCGACTCGAATATAAAGTAATAAAATAATATTAGCTATAGCATTATACTGAATCGACCGTTAATATTGTTGCTAACAGATAATAATTTAAATTATAACTAAAAAAACCAGTTTAGTGAAATCAGATAGTTTGTGTTAATATTGGATGAAAATATACATCTTACTTATAAAAAAATATAAAATAGTCAATAATACTGTTTTTATAATGTCAACAATAATACTAAACTATTCATTTCAACAAATCTCAAATCACATACAAATATTAAATTTGAATCTATAAATTCACATTTATCAACTAAAACAAGTTTATCAAACAAATCGCACCGTGCATAGCGGTCCTTAACGTAATGGCGATGTGATTCATTTGTCTCACGGCTATCCGAATGTTTTAAGCTTATCCCGCGATAGTCGGAATGGATGTTCGTCTGTTAACTGCAATCACCAGATAGCAGATACCTACCATTAGGTGCTATACGGGAATGTCGTTCCGTTGATAATTATTAACGAATATGCTTAATATCGATATCTCCCTTGCACTTGCAAGGTAAATTTTAACTCGATTATTAGGTAAGGACAAGATTGAATTTTGTATGGCTATCTCATTACCGTTGCGGTACAACACTATAACGGTCCAGTTATATCTTACATGAAATGTGTCTTAAATAGGTCGAACATTGAATACAAATATACTCATTACTAGATTCTTTCTATCTTTGTTGCGGAATATATCTACGTGGATTAAAAAAATATTTAATATGAATGAAATATGTTTTAAGCTCGATTATAAATTAGTTAATAATAGGTGACCACATAGAGATCGTTCTTTTGATCATTAAAACATATCTGGATTCTGGTATAGATAAAAAAGTAAGGCTACATTATATAGTATAGGCTACATTGAGGCCAGTCGTGGCACAGGGCCACAAAGTGTGACTATAAACCCGACTGGTTGTGGATTCGATCCCCACTCGAGAGGTGAAATATTTACGAGTATAGACTTTCGAGGCAAAGTGCGACGTTGAATGCTTCCAGAATTCGGCAGAAAGTGGGGAACGGAGTGCCTTAACACTATGTTCCCTCTGCCTACCCTGGCTGTGTGCGGGATACAGCGTGAAGCTGATGCTACATTATTTTCTTTCATATCTTCACCAAATGTTATATATAAGATATCCTTATATACGCCGCCATGTAAAGGTAATACGTAGCTCATTGCATATATAATCGTTAGAGGTTTTATTGTCACTTTGGAAATTTAATCAATTGTTTTTGGTGCCCTAAATTAATAGAAGAAACTGCAGTATTAAATAGTACTACCAAATAAATATCTTTAAATGATTAAAAGGTTATATAATATATAAACATTTAATAATTATTTATACAGTAGGCGCTATATTGCCCAAAGTCATACATTAAGATCAACGAAATACGAATAAACTAACCTCCAACAACCGACTGAACCACACGAACGGCAAAAGCAGAATAAAGCAAAATATTTCACACAGCAGTTATCAATGACATTAAGAGGGGCGTCCACGAATGCCGAAGTGCAATCTTATCGGAACTTGCAACATTCGCGACACCGCCGCGACATTAGACGTGCAACTAACATAACAGTTTAATTAGAAGAACATCTAAAGCGTATTACTTGCAATGTTTGGTAGTTGCCGCAATTGTTGGGCTGGTGAGTGTTTGGTCACTATAACTGTTTAATTATTTAATTTTTTTTTCAGCCAGAACAAGGGCAGGGTGGGCGGAGAACTTAGTGACAAGACACTCTGTTCTAACTATTTTTACCTTCACACTCCACGGTTCTCTACTTTTTCTTGTCACCGCAGCAAAGAAATTAAATAATTTATTAAACCGAATGGGAGTCGACTTTACAACCATAGCATTTACAGTCAGAGGAAAAAGATGGTTTAGCAAGGCTAATTAAAATCTAACAACTTGAACCAAACGCTAACAGTACAAGTTTGGCTAGCATAGTATTGGAGATCCAAAGTTGGTATCACCACGT
Source organism: Heliconius ricini (assembly GCA_018231645.1). Lineage (NCBI taxonomy): Eukaryota > Metazoa > Arthropoda > Insecta > Lepidoptera > Nymphalidae > Heliconius > Heliconius ricini. The sequence goes on along the minus strand of DVQM01000038.1, from coordinate 5,694 downwards.
ATCTACGTCTTTGAGCACGTACTTGTAGAGTATAGAAGTCGGAACATTGTGCTTAATGGGTAACTGTATTAGGATATTAGAAGATAAATGTTATTAACTGCCATAATGCATAATGCATGGAAAACCGATGCAATAGTTGGTTTTGTTATTGTTTGTATGAATTTTTAGTATATTGGTACTATGTGTGTATTTGTAAGTATTTGTATGTACATTTTGTATTTTTAAGGTAAATAATTACGTTGAAAAAAAATTAATATGAATTAGTGTTCCCCTATTTTCTAGGACACATGCTTGGGACTCTAAATACATAACTATAATAAATTATATCCAACTAATATTAACTCAAATTAATATTATTCTTTTTTCGAAGTTAGTTAAAAAGCATCTAAGAGTATAAATAATCTTTTTGAAAGTTTGATTTTCTTGGAAAGGATGTTAGTCTCACGCCAAGATAGATACAGGTTAGGCTAACAAAAGTATTTTTTTATAATTTCAAAAATTGTAAAAGAATTAGTGATTTAGTCACTGTCATTTTCGGTCGAATATATCAAATTATGACTAAAATATAATAAATATTAACCTACTGCAGACTTCAGGCAGAAAATACGTGCATCCTATAACATATGGCGGGATCATCTAACGAGACGAGAAAATGTACTTACGAACCCATTCGTTAAGTGTAGTAAAGCTGACGAGTTTTTTAAGTTGAACACATCAATCTCTAAAACTACTGATTCGAATTAAAATAATATAGTATAACTTTTTGAGATTTCTGATACAGATTTTTTCTAACATAAAACTTTTAGGAATAACAATATTCCTTCTACATTTTTACTTTCTCAGATCTTGAATGGCAGCTATCTTATACTAGTGTTCCCCAAACTTACATATTTATTTAAAGCGTTCAAACAAACCAGATAGTGAGTTCGGAACTACTCGTGGCTATCTGGTCGGAATATATCACAGCGTATCTTGGAGCTGAACAAAGTAAAACTTTGAGATACCGTCGCGTATCGCTGGCGAAATTTTAAACTGAAACTATAAAATAGGAAAATATAAAAGAAGGTTTTGTGGTGCAGTGGTTAATGTTGATCTTTTCGTGTCAATGAAGAAGTTGCAGATACGAAATTCTTTTGGTGATGTCCATATGTAATAGTGGAAAATCACGTCCCGTTTAACACTGAAATTTTCAAATATCGTAATCAAGTCGATTTGTTTGCTTAAGATAGGGTAAGCAGAGAGAATCTTTAAGACGCTCTGTTTACCATTTTTCGTCCAATTTTTTAGATATGGCGTGTTGAGCGTCGGAGTTCCACCTTGCCCTGTGTCTTGTTACCAGAATGAAGAAATGAAAGTGATTCATTCGTCAGACTGATAATCGAACCCACAAGCTGTGACTTTGCGCCAAGATACCCACTCCTTTTTTCAAAAAAAACACCTAAAAGAATATTTTGAAGCACCCAACCTCTGATACGAGTTACCAAATATTTGCAATGAAAATGGGAAAAGTTTTCTACTTTCAATATCAAATAAACAGTTTTCCAACTTGACACAAGGTTGCGACCCGCTTTCTGTGTTTCACAGAGAGCGCTCCGTCAAAGAGTCAAAGGCAAATCGGTGATGTGTTACCTTGCGGCACTAGGTCAGTTGTATACTTTTAAGTTGCGTTTTAAGCTTTTCTTTGTAAACAAAAAAATTAAGTTAAATCAGCTTCATGCTGTATCCCGCAAACAGCAGAGAAATAAGAGGGAACTTAGTGTTAGATCACTTCGTTCTCTTCTTTTTGTCGAATCTACCGAGGTGTTACGTGTTGAGTGACGGAACTAAACGCCGGGCTTTTTGCCTTGGTACCAGAGCGAAGAAATGAATGTCTTAAGAAATAATAATTAATTTCCTCGCGTAGGGAGCGAACTCATTCTTGCTCTTGTTGTACTCCTGTTGCACCACGACGGTAAATAAATATTTAGAAGATCTAATATTCGTTAAATCCATGTTAAATTACAAATACAAATAGATCTTACAATTACCTAGGAACCAGGGACCAAGTTGTTAAGACATTCCATTCCCATTGAGACACTCCTGTTACCCACTTATATTTAATATACACCTCGAAATATACTTTATATTACATAAACACAGTAACTTACAAAATGTTTTTAAGTCAATAAATTAATTGATTTAATTAAGATTACAAGTGAACGTGAAATATCTGAGCAATAACTAGAAAAAAAACTATATGATATAATCGGTTAAATCGCAACCTTCTACAAATTCACCACAAGTATCCATTACGATGATTTGTTAGGGCAATTTGTTTTACGCTGTCGGTGGTTAGAGTCTGCATACAATGCTGACTGGTTACAGCCAATTCATTATTTTGCGACTACATAGAAATGTTGTGGTGATGTAGTGATGCGTCACTACATTACTATTAGGGTGAAATGATGTGACACAGTAGTTATGTATTTAAGGATTTTTCGAAGAATATTTGTATTTATAAATGTGTCTACTGTATAGTTTGTGAGTGAGCTTTGTTAAAATTGTAAGATTTATGTTACCCATACCGGAATATGTTTAAAAATAAGAAAAATGGAAAGATGTCATATAAAAGTAGTCTCACACTGCTTACTCCATCAAATAAATTGTCTTGAAATCGGGCGAAAAATGGCAACTTATTAAAAAAAAACATAAAATAAAAAAAATATACAAGTGCAGTTTATAGTGTATCAGTCAGTGTGCACACTCCACTAGCTCAGTGTTTCGTATTAAAAATGGATACGCATACAGCAATTACATCGCCTTATCATTTCTTGATCTTATTCCAAATGAGTTTTGTTGAAATATTACATTTCCATGAAATACTACATTTTTTATACTTGTGTAAATTACTTGAATACTGCTTTTCTTACAATGAACTGGCAAATAAATTTAACATTAAAATTATAAAGCTGAAGAGAATGTTTGATTGAGCGCGTCAAACTCAAATTCCAATTGAACAATTTTTTTTGTATTAAATAGTTCATATATTGAGGAAGTTTATTTATACCAGGTTAATGGTTTTTGTGTAATCTATGACATAACTCAGTTATTTTAATATGACCATGTGGGCCAAGCCGGGTGCATAGGTTAATCGTGTAATAAAAGACGATTACAACTAAACTGTATCTATTTTATTTGAGCTAAAAAAACAAGACCAGAACATAAAAAACTGGCAATTTAACATTATATCCAAAATAACATTTCGCAACCATTTTAAACCTCAAAACCAATGAAACGGCGGAAGTTTACCTGTTTTTTGAACATGTCACATAGCCATACGATAGGGATCAGGAAGCCTATCTACTAACTCAGGAGTAAATAAGTGCGGATGCATTAAGTCGGGCGGCAGGTGGCCTTCCGCCCGCCCTGTATCGCAGATAGCGTTAACAGCCGTTAGCCGCCGTTAGCTGGCGTTAGCGGCCGTAACGACGCCGTTAGACGCGGCCGCTTCCTCGCTTTTGTGATAGTTAAGATCGGTGGCCGATCGTAAATCTGTTGTTCATTTATTGGGAACTGAGTGAGATAACCGTTTCGGTCATACTGAGTTATGTACTGTGTCTGGAGTTTTTAAGTAGATTCTTCTTCAATATAAATATTGAAAGCGAGAGTAAGTTGAATGTTTGCGTTTTCGTTTGTCTTTGATACAAAATTATTTAAGTAAGATGAACCTTCACCTAAAACCTTTAAAAAAATCGTATTGCAAATTAGCAATAACAACTGAGTTAGTTGTTATGTTATGTTATCTCACAAATTTTACTCTACAGATTTTCTAAAAGCACCATATAGATAAAAAATTGCCAAAAAGCCATATAAATCAAGCTAACATTGAAAATCAATAAAAACATAATAATTTATATATACATACATTTATTGTCTAAAATTATAAATTTCAATGTGAAATTATAAATTTCCCAGATAAACGCAACAGTCCATTAGCGGCGCGGGCGTCTACCTTCGATGCCGTATTCAATTAGACGCGATAACATCGGATAGTTGGCCCCGTTAAATGCTTTATACTTTGCTAGGGGTGTCTTGGCGGGCGGGGGGCTTGTATGAGTATTTGTAAACAACTGATTTTTTTAACCGACGATAAAAGGGGTGCTGTAAACTTAAAGTGTTTTTGTATGTTTGTGTGTTTCTGTCTGTGGCGTTGTAGCTCCGAAATGGATAATCCTTTTTAATGTGATTTTGATCTAGTTTTAGTCTGAAAGTTGACTTAATTCAGAATTTTGTTAGTCGTGATTCAAACGAATATGTTCACCTATTTGAAGATCGTCAGCTCATTTCTAGTTTCTGTAAACAAAAATTTTTTTGTGTGTGAGATATTTTTGTGTGAATTTTTATTTATATATTATTAATATTTATAAAATTTGAGGCAGTAGTGGCAAAGTACTACGGCATCTGACGGTTAACGTAACGATTGTGGGTTCGCTTCACACTCAATGATTATATTTAAATATTAATTTGATTTTCATGCTCTGGTAAGAAAAATGCTATTTAATATAAATACCTTCTCAATCCCCCATGTCTCAAAATTATGCAGAAAGTGGAGAACAAAGTGTCTTAACTCTTGAAATTGGCTCTGTCCACCGTCTGTATTATGGACATTGTACATATATATCCAAAACTATTATTATTCATTTTATTTCATGCTAATTATTAATAAACTAACCATAAATAACTATTGGTTATAGCGTTTATGACGTTATTAGTTGTTCCACTTTACGATCCACAGCACATAAAACTTAGCTAAGTTCGTCAGCAATTGAGCGATTTTAGTGAAATTTATTGTAAATATGTCCGATCTTGAAATCTTATTTTATTTAAAAATATTATTTTTCTATTATAAAACTAGTGCCCGCCCGTCTGTCAGGCACTAAGCAATAGAAGTGTTTTTATACAAATGCACATACTTAAAAAAATACTGTGTGTCAAAATTATAGAAAATTTACATTTAAAACTTAAATATTCAGATCTCTGGTTGGCTCTCACCACGCAACGCTTGGAAATTTGAGGTACTTAGAGAACACAGTGTTAAGCACTAGTTTCCCCTTGTCGTGCTATGCGGGAAGTTGAAAAAAACCACTCTTATCAACGTTATCGGTGATAAAAACTCAACTACCGTTGACGTGTGGCGTTGGCCGAGCAAACGCCGTTACGTACTGGCTAAATAAATCGTTAGTACCGCGTGAGCTGAGCGCGAGATACGGCACGTAGTGGCACTGATGTGATGTAGCTGGATGTGTTAAATGCGTGAGGATGTGGTTTTTTTTTTCATATGTAATTATTAAAAGTGCAGGTTCACATTTAATTCACATATTTATTATTTAATAAGGTTAATTTAAGAAATGAGGAATAGAATATCAAATGTAATAATAATTTGCATGGGATATGGAAAATTATGAATTCAACATAAGAAAAGAATAAAAGGCTGACTTTTAATTTGTTACATATTAAAACATGAAATATATGTTTTTTTAAATATTATAATACAACTTTCACTTGCGGCTTTGCCTCCAGAAATAACTAATCATTATTTGTATACTAAACAATCTAAGTAAGCTCAAGTACTAAATAAATATTCCAAATTCTTAAAATAAAATAAAAAATTAGCTTCACGCTATATCCCGCACACAGCAGGGTAGGCAGAGGGAA
>DVQM01000037.1:0-32919 GCA_018231645.1 Heliconius ricini | reverse complement strand
CGGTTGCATCGAATCCGTAATTCTTTTATGGGACAATGTGTACGCTTTTGCAATAAGATCCCAGAAAACGTCAGAGAATATTCTATATCACGATTTTAAAAAATTGTGAATAGAGTTAAAGGTTATTACCAAATTAATGATTTTGTAAATGATAGCACGCCTTGGGAATAAAATGCTCGCTCCAGCCTGTTTCAAAGGTATCATTTTCACAGATAATGAAATATATATTTGTTTAAAATTGATTTGAAAAAAATGGGTCCCGCTGAATTTCTTGCGCCGGTATTTCTCAGGTCTGAGACTTAACTTTAGTGAACTAGTCGTAAATTATTTGACGTGCAAAAAATGAAGTATGTAACTTCTTATTTTGAATAAAATTATTTGAATTTGATTTTTATTTTTTTTCAAATCGGTATCAAAATATTCTTCATTCAATTATGCCGTCACATGTACCTTTGAATCGTTAAGTTATTTAAAATTGTCCGTAGTATCTGTTCTTCAAATTGTTACTACTTCTTTTGAGAAGAGTCGTCAAGAATCTCAACAATTGAAATGCAAACTATTTCATTTTTAAATATAGATTTAGTACTGTTTCATATTGTAACTGTTTCATATTTGTATCATTTTTTATATCATAATTTTTTGTTAATATATATATTTTAGCATTGTGGGCTTATATCTCGAGCCTCCCACTTTTTTTGTGAATATAAATAGTCAGTGGCGAAACTCAATGACTACTTTTAACGAACTAATCAGTTAAAACCGACCTTAAAGTTATGTGTATTAGAAAAAATAATTTCCACGTTCACTTTTCAACCTACAACCATTCTTGTAATCTCAAAGCTTTTAGTGCATTAAAATTAACAACTTAATATTCATAGAGGTGTAGAAATAAAATTGCACGATAGGCGTGAGTCTTAGCTCGTTTAATACGAGATTACTGTTTGGCTCAGAACAGTTTACTGTGCTCACGTGTGTTAATAATTGAGAAATCTCATTTGTTTTGTTATAAAATAATACCAGTTTATAAATAATAGTCATAAATAAGTATTATATTATTAGTTTCATGGTCTAGTTTAAGCATAAGTTCTTATAGATCTTTAATGAATAAGAGACAATTATTTTGTTTCAGTCTTGTTTTAATAAAATCATGATATTGTAAAAAAATATAATAATTATCACGTACATTTATATTTGTGTATATCTTAGTCTTCTATCTTAGTCTTAGTCTTGATGTGTATATTTCAATATCTTGCCAATTTATTAGTTTTATTTTTTATAATTAATAATTGTCAAATGGGTGAATTTATAAAAATATTCTTTCTAAAAATATTGTATAGAAACGAAAAAGAAAATAAAAAGTCTTGTCTTTGTGCTATCAGAATGTATGAATTAATTTCTTAGTTCTGACGGCATCCAAAAATCATAGTTTCAAATGCTGGTCAGTACGTTAAAAGTATTTATTTATCAGCTTCACGCTGTATCCCGCACACAGCAGGATAGGAAGAGGGAACTTAGTGTTAAGACACTCCGTTCCCCACTTTCTGTCAAATTCTGTTCGTTCGTCGTTGTCGTCGTTTCAGAGTTGTGGGGCAGAACTCAATGCCGTGCTTTGCGTCAACACCAGAGCGAAGATATGGAAATATAAATTTACGTAAATATTTGATCTCCTAGAGTGAGATGAACCCACAATCAGTCGGTATTACATTCACACTTTGTGCCCCTGCGCCACGACTGGCCGCAAAGTCTTAAATTACAAAGTCTAAAAGTCTTAAATTTCTAAATCTTTATAATTCTCAAAGGTTCAGCGTATGAAAAGCCCCATTTAACCCATAGACGACAGCGAGGTAAATAATTACCAACATCTCAATTTGTTGCTCAGAATGCGATCAAGCTGTGAGCCAATCACGATCTATGGCCGGTCGGTTCTTTTCCACGCCGACACATAAATCACTTCAAAATGCGAATAATAACGATGAAACTAATGACATATTAATATAATTGGTATCATTTATACATAAATCATGATATGAATAGCTAGATTTCATAGTAGAACTAAATTTTACAGTACATTATAAAATAATGTTATATTGGTTTACAGAGACAAAATTTAATTTAAACTATAGAAAGTATTGTTTTTATTATTGTCACTTTAAATATATACACAATTATATTTAAGCTGAATAAAGTAGTATCTTCAACCTTAGGTCCAAATCAAGAAGTTCAAATTAAATATATAACAATCTTATTATTAACAACAAATTATTTCTATAACAAGTGTTTCACGATTATTATAAGAAAAAGTTATTATATAATACAAGTTTTTATTCAGCTCTAAAATTAAATTAGATCTATGTAAGGCACCTGTTGACGTATGCTATGACACCGGTGAAGACACCAAGCAGTTATATATAATTGATGAGCGCGGTCTGACGGACCCCCGTCGCTAGTGCCGGGTCATGATTCTGAAGTAGGATAAGTTTTGAGTGGATAGCGAAATTGTGTTTTTGATCTGATTGTTATAATAAAGTTTTATTTTTAATTGTATATATGCATTTTATTGCCTAAAACAGAGAGTGTCCAAATTCTATGAAAATAAATAATATTCCAAAGGTAATCTGTTAAATATATGAATTATGTAAAATGAGGGTATTCTTGGTATTATTTTATATAGTACAAACATTTGATATAAAATGATACATGGAATAATTTATAATTACTAGGTTGCATACACCGCCGTATTACAAAAGACAAAAAAAATCCTCTTTCGCTCATATATTGGACAAATATCCAAACTAGTATCCCAACCTACGTTTGCCAAAATAAAACATTAATATAGTAACATGTTAATACAATGAATGCCACGATAGTTGCCACACCTGCCTTAATGAGAGATTTTTTTTCCTGCAGCGGGTGGGTTTACCGTGAAATAGATAATGTTTTAATAATTCATTTAAAAAAAGCCACTTGAGGCCGTCGTGATGCAGGAGGATTGCAGTGGGACTGAGGACTGTGGGTTCGATTCCCACTCGGATAATGAAAAATTTAATATTTTTATTTACTTCCTTCCTTACTGGAAATAAGTCACATTATGCATTGTGCATCCTTTGTATTTAAGTTGTGGTTTCGATCCCAACACGAGGAAGTGAAATATTTATTTACAACAATAAATTCTCGCGCGGCGCTGAGTTCCTCTACTCAACACGCAATACTTCCGGAATTCGGCGGACAACAGGGAACGGAGTATTTTACCATTAGGTTTTCCTCTGCCTATCATACTGTGTGCGGGATACAGTGTGAAGCTGATTTAATTTGAGTTTATTTTTTTATAAGAAAAGTACTTTAACAGCTTACATATTACGAGGTAACACTCAACGCATGCAATATTTAATGGGTAACACTTCGAGGGGTGTGCCGGAATGAAATTACCCGTAGGTAACAAAAGACTTGCGAGTTTCACCGCGGGGCGCCTATTATACTGCGAGTAACGAATAGACAGAAATATAGGCTTTATATTATTACATGTAAGGGTTCAGTATCGTCATTATATAAATAAATACATATTAGTATTTGTTGAAATTGATGTTATCACGTCAATTCTACCCTCAAAGTTGAAGGGCTACGTTACCTAAATTTAATTTATTTATATGAGTTTATACGGTTTCTTGAATAAAAAAATATTTTTATTTTTTACCTTTGTCTACCAGAGCAAGACATTGAAAGTTATTTACATATCATCATCTTGGGGAATCAAAATCACCGTAGATCTTGTATACTTAACAGAACAGAAGTTAACGAGTACAATGCTTCATACTAATAAAATATTAAGCAAAGCATTATTCATTCTTCTATATACATATAGTCACTAAATAAATATTTTTTTGATTTAGGAAATAATTTTGTTTTAATTTCCTTTAGAAAGTTTACAGAGTGGTTGGTAGAATGCTGAAATTAGTTTCGTATGTTTTTGGTAAGAGAACAGTAAGAAATCCTTTACATACTGCTTGAATTTTATATTTCTATTTTATACGTTTTGTTATTCTTGGCAGCGATTTTGCAGGTAGCCACCATTTAATCAATTTATTTATATTTTGAAAATATATTTTTAGGTGTGGATTTTATGGATAGGCGCTCTGACTGAAAACACGATGGTTGCGGAATCCTCAAACAAGAGGCAATATGGATATGTTTTTTTTTCCTAAATTGGGCGGTAAGTGGTAATTGAGATACTAGACTAGATTACTTTCGTTTTACCTATCGTGCAATGCAGGAAAAAGCGTGCAGCGTCACGCTATTTTAAATAATTAGGTATAATTATTTACATTAAGTTTAAAATTTTAAAATAACTTATCACGCATTCCTTTGATTTACAGTAGCTATAGTGTAGGTAGTTTAAAATCACTTTATAAAATGGCTTTAACGACGGACCCACCTGTTATATTAACGATGCAATGTTTAATTGCTTTTACGCGAGTTTACGATTTAGTTATCTCATATTCACAGCGTAATAGAGTAGTATTGGTTTGTATGGAGCTCGTTAAAAACGAAATATAAGTATTGACCATAGAGCTCCGAGCTTTGTAGATACAAACGTTAAAAAGCTTGTATACTTTATTAAAATATATCTTTATGAGAATAAATTTGTTAGTGTTCCATGAATTCAGTATACAGATGCTCGTCTTCTTGCTGAGTGAGGAGTAGAGTCTACTGTTTATTATCCAAGTATAACCTACACTTTCAAATATGCATTATCGCTCGTCTCCAATGTTCCATCTCCTCTCTCAACATATTTTTTATGTTTTTAGTGTAAATTAAATCTATATAGGTATTTGAATGCACTTATTACAATTAGTTTTAACTGTATAGTATGTCATATGGTATACCGATTACAGCGAAATGATTACTTTTACTATTGCTACAATCGTTATAAAAATATTATGCAAAAATTTTATTAAGTTCCGCTATCGAAACACTTGGTGCTTTAAGATATAATATAAAATATATGAATTTTATATGAAGCGAAGAAAAAAAAATCTCTGTCTGTGAATCAAGTGTCTTATCTTGTCTTACCTCGCATAAAAAATTAAAAAATATAATTGTCGCGTATCTTAAAATACTTGTAGCTCTATGACTTCTAGGAGCGACTTAAAATAATAAAATGATTATCCTTTTCACTTTCATATGAGGTTAGTATTTGGCTTTTGGAGCGATAAATGTCAAAAATTAAAGCCACATAAAAGCACAGTGACATTTGTGAATTGATCGCGGCCATAACGTATTTAATGGCAGCGCGTCCGCGCAGGTTTCCCACTGTTTCATAATATTTATTTACGCAACAACTTTATTTTATAGTTTTCCAAACGTAATAAAATATATTTTTTGTTTGTATCACATATAAAATTTGAGGTCAATCGTGGCGCAGGAGCGCATGCGTGGAACTGTAAATGTGACAAGTTGTGGGCTCGATGCCCAGTCGAGGAAATTAAATATTTTATGTTTTCATTTCCTCTCCCTGGTAACGAGGGAAAGCATGGTGTGGAGTTCTACCACTCAACACGCAATACGTCCAAAATTCGGCGGAAATTGGAAAACGGAAATATATTAACGGAAACGGAGTGTCTTAACACTAGGTTCCAAGGTCCTTCTTACTATGTGCGGGATACAATATAAAAAATATTACATACCAAATAAAAAATGGAATCACATTTTTAATTCATTAGTTTTAGTTATTTTATATTTTTTTCATATATAAATAATATGTTATCTTTTGTTCATTTATTATTAGAATCTAACGTCTAAATTCCTCTATATCCAGCCTAAATTTTCATAGTAGATTATAAACGAAAAAAAACCCCTAAAAACATATTTATGTAATATAAAACTCAATATATAAGTAAACTTACAATAACTTATAGTTGCAATAAAGCTCCAATATGACCATAAAAGCGTACAAACACATCGCCGTGTGATAGAAGCCCATCAAGATAAGCATTCTCTTGTTTTATAGGTTATAAAATATTTACAACATATGACCGCTACATTAATTGTGACCCACCGCGCGTTAATTTGTGCTTTACGATACTTAAGTTATTTTGTCGCCGGAATATTTATATGATGTCTGTTCGAAACTATCTAAATATCTAAGGAACTATTTGCGAAAATAATTATTATATCGGTATGGTTGGTAGGCCTCTTTATTAAGAAAACGGTCGTGGGCTAGCTGTCTGCTAAGTAGATTTAAGATATTCTAGATTTTTTTGTGAAGATGGAACATGTTCGGTGTAAGATACCATACTGCAAATACATACATGATATATTTGTATATGAAATTTATTTGTTTTAGCTTCACACTGTATCCCGCACACAGCAGGGTAGGCAGACGGAGTATAGTGTAAGAACACTTCCTTCCCCATCTTCCATTGAATTCTGGAGGCATTGCGTATTGAGTGGCGGAACTCACTGTAGCGCTTTGCCTCGAAATCAGATTGGAGAAATTAAAATATTAAATTTTTCATTTCCATGCGTTCGAATCCAACTCATAACCTATCGCATTCACAGTCACATCAGACTGACGTTTTGAAACTTAATAACAATTCTTAATAATAATTTTGGACCATTTATTTAATATTTCACAAAACCTTTACTATAAAAAAATATATGTTATTGGTATATCACATAATATACTAAAAAGGTTAATTGTCATCTTAAGATGACAAACGTACAATTAGTGAATCGCACGCGCCGTCCAGCTGCGCCCACTTCCTCTGATCTTTGACTTCTACAATTGTATCCATCTGCCGTCTTGGATCGTCACCCACCTACCTAATTATTCCTGACCTCCCCTCTCACAACCAAACCGTAGTACAATCATTGAGAACACAAGATCAATGTATACTAGCCACGATACCATAACCAATTTATAAATGCGTCTCTAAAAATGACATCGGTGTTTTATTTTAAGTGTATTACAACTGAGGTAACTGTAAATATAAGTTTGTAAGGAAATATATTACTCAATTCAATGTTGGCACGAGATTATGAATTGAAGTGGTTCGCGATCAACTAGGTGCTTCCGCTGTATCAGCTGTTTACATCATTTTACGATGATGTTTGTCAAGATGTTATTAAATTATTATAAAAGTTTCCTCAATTGTCGAGAGTTCGTATAGTGTTATGTTATAATTTTCAAAATTGGGTCACTGGTGCTTCATGGTGTATCCTCCATATAGCAGGGTAAGTAGATGGAACCTAAGATTAAGACACTCCGTTCTTCAGTTTCCACCCAATTTTCGAGATTTAGCGTGATGAATGGCGGGGCTTTTTATATAAACGAGCAAATTAAACACGCAACCGTTATATTTACAGCCAGACGCTGACATCGACTTAACATATGTATTTTTTATTTATCTGTTTGATTTACTTATATATTCTATCATAATAACAGGACAAAAATATGTCAAAAATTACAATATTGTCAGGAAAATGTACAAAAAAATCCCATAAATATCATAAACATAATCTTCATGATGACTCATAAACAAACTAAATCAAATCGTCGGTTGTACGAAAAATATAAAGGAAAAACAAATTTTGTAAATAATGAAGCAAGCTATGTTGTTCATTCAAAACCAATTATACTAAGTTCAGAAGACGAGGAAAGCATGGCTTTCCATAGTGCTAGGTCCAGGATTCTTATGCAAACCAAAAAGACACAGTTTTTAAGAAAATATACTCTTGTCGGTCAAAACATAAACTCAAATAACAGAACTGTATATCATATAAGTCCTATTAAAGCATCTATTATACCTACATATCAAACATCGATTCAAAATATACGTTGGAATCCGTACATGGAAACTCGCTTGGAAGTTCCTCAATTTGACGCAAGAAAACATAATGGTATGTATCAATATAAAGAATATCAAGAGCCATATTTACAATACCAAAATAATATGGAAGAAAATACAAAGATTTCTTCATTCAAGGATAATATTGTCAGATATTCTGATAATAGTACTATGACTTGGACGATGAACGATATAGGATATGGAGTTGATATTTCTATAGATCAAAATCCCAATGCAAAAGCTTATGAATCAACAACAAATTTAGCAATAAGCTATCGATCAGCGACTTTTACTTCACAACTTCATCACTTACCTGTTTTAGAGAAATCAGAATACGAAGCAAATGTGTTAGAAACAGACATTACTAGCAAAAACCACGAAATAGATGACAATATTGATGTACCAAGTAATTATGATAATCATAAAAAGCTTTCAAAATTTAACAAGAAAGAAGCAAAAATGGCTGATATGATGGTGTCTACTTATGGTGAAACGAAAAAAACTGTAAAAGGATTTCCAAATCTTTCAAAAAACACGTTTTCGGTGACCAAATTAACTGAAACTTCAGACAGTACATCCGAAGACTGTAAAATGACTATCCCTCACAACCATAGAGTCCATTCAAAGTATCACTGCAATTGTACTTCAATTTCGAATTCACATGATGATAATGTTTTTATTAGGAAACTGAATTTTAAGAAGGTTGAAAATCTAATACAATGGAAGAAAACCCCTTCAATAAGATTACCAAAGAGAGTAGTTGCCTCCCAAAGAGACATTAACGTATTTATTGATAAATGCAAGTAAACACACATAAGGATATACTCTTGCAGTTTGAAAAAAACTATACACAATCTACAAATATAATCAAAGTTTTGAAATAAATGGTTCTGTAATGGAACTGTCCTTATATATTGGTAATTTTTAACTTATTTAAATTTTAAAGTATAATAATATTGAGGCTGTCGTGGCACAGGGGCACAAGCGTAAACATCACGGTTGTGAGTTCGATTCCCACTAGAGGAAATGAATTTAATATTTTCATTTATTCTACATTTCTTCTAATAACCAGGCAAAGCACGGCTTCAAGCGGGATACAGCGTAAAGCTGAAAAAAAAACTAAAAAATAAAATACGTGTGTAGAATTAGCGTGGTATGAGTACGAACACATGAATCAGTGGCATATGCAAGAAGCGCGAGGGGTCAACAGCTGCGGAGAAAGCATCCTTGATTGGATAATCTCGACCCAATTGATACTCGGACGCCGAACAAGTTGTCAACATTTTAGGGACTGTGTTTTGTTCAGAATAATCGCAAAAGGATTTACTAGGTTTAGAGAATTCTATTTTTTATTACTGTATTCAATTTCGGAGATCGCGTATTAAATAGCGGAACTTAACGCCGCGCTTTTTCTTATTAAATTAAGAGGAAAATTATATTTTCAAAGCAATCGAATTTGTTGTTGAAACTATGTGTAACTATGTCATGTAGTACTCACTTACTTAAAGCGCGGTGCCATTTGTAATTAAATCAAAATTTTTTTACGATTTTTTTATCTATGTAATGTGTTATTTATAATATTTTGATGTATACAAAAAATCTGCGCAACTGATACTTCATATATAAGATGGTATATAAATCTAAACATAACAAAAAGATGTATGTTGTAATAAAATTTAATTTACATTAAAATCAATAGAACTAAACGTAAGAAACGTGTTCAGAGCAACTGACGAGTAGGGCCGGCACGCGTCGCGTCGCGTCGCCTGCGCAGCAATCTGCAACTCTGTTAAGTTTGATATGTATCTCCCTCACTGTTTTTATTGTTTATTGAACTGACCCGGGTTCAACTCTTTGATATTCTCAATTATATGTATTAGCGTAGTATTGGGTTACTCGCGAATGTGGTTTACGTTAAAGATCTTCATATGTAATCAAAATAATGTTGAAATTGTTGCTTTATTGGTAAGCTTTTGTTGTAAAGGAATACTGTATATTCTTTTTTTAAACTATTTTAAATGTTTTGGTAAGGATTGTATATTTATTTTGGTTTTACTTTCATTCTTTTTTAGTTCCACTCTGTATTCGGCATATTATAGGAGGACAGAGGGATTTAATGTTATAACTTTACGTTTCCCTTTTACCTCCAAATTTATAGATTGAAAGATATAGATTGAATGGCTGAACTCCACACTAGGTTTTTTTCTTATTAAATTAAAAAATAATAATAATAATTCATTCCCTCAAGACGAATTTTATCGTTTGATTTTTTTACGTTATTGGAGCTCTTTCTATATTAAACGTTTATGTATAAGCCACCATTTTTGTTTGAGAGCAACAATTATATAAATTAAAAAAAATGTATTTAAAATTAAGGAAAATAATCTTCATAAAAAGATGGACTTAAAGTGACGGCTTAAACAGAACTGCACTAGTATCTAACAAGTTTCTTCCTACGCTCAAATAGTCATAGTAAGACAAAAGCTATTAAACTTCATAAACATGTAACTCGGACAATTAAAATGGAAGCCCCATAAAAGGCTTATAACATTAAAGAAAACCGTTAGGATCTCAGCAATTATAACAATATTAATAACAAGTAGAGCAACGCCGTCAAACTGAATTAAATATAAGGAAATTAGGTGTAAGGTGATCTAATAAAGATATGTCACAGCTATCACTCATCTTGCGCTATCAGTTTCCTTGATCGCGCGCTTTTTTGTAGCCCTTGTAGCCATTTCAAATTTTTATGGGGTGCCCCTAATTTTATGAGGGCTAGGAATTATTTTTACGACTGTCACAACTGATCGTGATCATCCTTATAATTTTATAGCGGCGATATCTTTATTACGTTGAAATTTAAAGTGATTTTTTAAAATGTTAAAACTCTATCTGTTCCGTTTATTTATGATGAGGCCGTGGTGTGGCCAGCGTGTGACTGTAACGCAAGAAGCCTGTGGATTCGATTCTCATACGAGGGACTTTTGCTTTAATTTACTTTCGCATTTTAATACGCAATGTTTCAAAAATTGGGCGGATGTGTAAATAAATGAGATGGTTGTGGTTTAATTTTCCATTGTGTGGTTATATTTTGAAAAAAGACTCAACTCCGCAATTCAACTTTTTGAATTGGCTTACTTGCAAATGTTGAAAAACCAATAATATCCTTATATTTTTCTATTTTGTTATGGTTTTAAATAAAATTATAAGTAAATTTATTTTTTAAGCTAAATATGTATATTGTACACACCCTACTGTTTTAAGGGCAAATATCGTTAGTTATCCGCGAGCGCTCACAATCGATCATCCACACCCACAGACAGAATGATATTATGTTTATATTAACATTTGGGGCTTTGTTCGTGTAATTATAGACAAAATGAATAGAAATGTAACTATAAATTTATATTACTACATTAAAGCAACAGTGTACGCAAGAACAGTCTTATAAAAATGATTCCTTCTCTGACAATCAGAGAAATTTAGCAAGTACCTTTCCTTCATACCTTAACTTACTTATAGAAAGTTAGGGGAGGTTGCTCTAAGAGTGGATTTCTAGAAATTCCCAATTGGAGGGAAAATATCGGGATTTTTCATTTTATGTCTAAGGGTACATAAATAAAGTTGCGGGCGATGACTAGTCCGACTTGATCTTCTGATATTGAATAATATAAGAAGATCGTGTCTGTAGAAACAAAAAAATAACTTGTTACTATTCGTCCATTCAGTATTGTGTTGATAAAATATTTCTTACAATGTAAAATAAAAAAAGAAGAAAGACGTCACAAATTATTTACATTCGACGGGAACCAAACTCCAAGTCTTCTAAAGAAAAATTTAAATATTCGTGTAATAGGTAAGAGTCACCAGTTGAAGGGGTCACTAGTAATTATAATTAAGGCTACTTTACAATGAGGCTCACGCCCACACTTCCGCCCGCCTAAATTAACTTATTACGATAGCGTTTTGTTTCTTTTGATTGTTATGGTTTATGTTGTGTTGTAAAATATTTGATGTACCTACTATAAAAATTAGACTATATCTTTTACTGCTTAATTTCGTTTTTCGCGTATTTTCTTTCATTTTTTGTCATATAGTTCCACCGTATACCGCGCAAGCAAAGGGAATTAAGGCAAAGGAATTTAGTATTAAGACACTCCGCTAACCATATTTGAACCCACTACCGTCGCTTTGATATATTTATAGTCACACGATTTTGCTCCTGCTCCACAGATTGTAATTTCTATAATCACCTACTTAGGAATTAACTTTTAAAAACGAACATTATAATTACTTCTTCGTGGTGTTAAGTTTAACTGCGCTCTGTTGAGCGCAATGTCTACAGCTTTACGTGTTCAAAATATCTCAAAAAATATGCAGGAATTAAAATATGGAGTATCTTAACACTAGCCTTCCCTTTGGCTACTCTCCAATATGTGAGAAATAGCGTTATAATATAAAAAGCACTTCTTTTTTGAATACTGAATCTGTCTAATGTGTATCAATAAATTTTATATATTAAGATTACTTGTAGAAAAAGAAATTACAGGAAACCTCTCATTGGAAACTTTGCTAAAGTATTCATTTACATAGCTTTCAACATTTCTTATGCAATTTTAAAAAAAATATAGGTTTTCATGTTTGAATATACCGGAGATGCGCGAAGCTAGGAAAAAACTAACAATTATTTAATTTTAAACTCTAGTATTCCGTAACTTAAATTAAGTTATTTTAAATTAATACGATATATTACCAATTTCTATGGTGCCTTACCCCATACCTTTTACTTTTAGATCAGGTATACCATTCAGTTACTGCCTCGTTACATTGGGTGCTACTTCAATAAATCTGTTATTTTATGTATTATATGTAATATGTACGTAGTCGGTAATTATCAAACGACGTCAAAACTGACGGATCAGTCTTTGAGAAGCCGCGACAGATGCTGGCAACTGTTTTATTATTGTAATTTTTTTTTATAAAATTGAAAATTAAACAGATATTTTTCATAATTAAATATAATAAAATTACCTTCAACCTTTTTAGGGTTCCGTACGTACCTTTTATGGAAAAAATGAATCCTTATAAAATCACTTTGCTATCCGTCTTCTGTCTGTCTGTTTGTCAAGAGCATTTATCTCAGGAACGCATGAAGATATCGAGTTGAAATGCAAACCACATACTCAGATCTACGGCCCCATGATATCCTAAAAAAAGTGTATTTCTACATTTACCTAAAAAAAGATATGGCCACACGGGGACATGTGTGGTTAAATAATAAGAGCCTTAAAAAGGAAATAAAATTTGCTATTAAAGCGGATAGTTCAATTGAGGTATCAGATAAAAGGGCTCTGACTAAGCTAAACTTGAATTTCAGAAAAAAGCTCGAGGCCTTCAATTTTTGTATGGAGCCCTCAGTAAGCGAGCCCGACTCGTGCTTGTTAAGATTTTTTCCTCGTAAAGAAGTCGAGTTTATGTTCTTCTTTAAGAGCGCGAATCTCCGGAACTAAGTTATTAAGTAAATAAGTGTAATTCTGTACTTAATAAACATTGTAATTACCAAGATTATTGCGCTTTATACATTATTTATTATAATCTATATATAGATTTTATTTACCTGTACTACACAGGTAAATAAAATCTAACCTTAAAAACTAAAGTCAAATATTCGACTATAAATTTAAATGGACGTGTTAGATAATTGTGGTCTCTTCTATCTAAAAAACTCCGTTAAAAACTTTTAATTTGTTTGAACACATTTCTCTTTGTAGACTTGTTATTTTATTTATTTGTCTGTTGTGGCAGGACTTGACAATAGGTCCTCTCTGTCGGAAGTGCCTCAGTGAGAATAGTGTCTAGGTTCCCATACTGCCTCTGCCCACACAGCTTGCTATGTGCGGGTTACAAAATTAAGCTAAAATTTTTTTCTTCATACATTCACTATTCGCAGGGTAGGCTAAAAAAATATCATTAACTTGCGTGTTAAAAGATCAATATATCAACATATTAAAGATAAAAATAGGCTTTACAGATTTTTAGAAAGGAAAAAAAGCATATTAACTTTAGACAAAATGGGATTGTGCTTGAAAGAATAAAATAATAAAAAAGTTTTACCCAACTCTGTCAAAAAGTGTGATGTGTGACACGTCGTACAGCCTAAACGCACGGACGGTTTTTGGCATATTAGGTATCATGGAATCCGTCAGACAACAAATCCTTTTGCTAGATCTTGCTGTATTACAATTAGGCAACAAAATATTGTTTGGTATTAGTATATTAATATCACACCATATTTTCTTACTTTTATTAGTTTAAATTGCTTTTATGTAGTTTTTGTGTATATAATAATCTTATATTTTTTTATTTATAGTTGTTGAGATATGCTTTATTATATAAATATGTATAGTAAATAAAATGTTTGTGACGACTGCATCACAACGTCAACTATTGCCGTTCGAGCAATCAATCTCCACTGTCTGTCAGCACAGTATCGTGAGCGTCTGTTAAACAAACAACTGTGTAACCACACAGTACGAGTATGTCCTTTTGTACGAACTGCAGGTCGTGAAGATATGTTGAATGGTGGTAGGTGGTACTGTGGAAAAAAGTATAATAATTTGAGCTTAGTTGTTACTTTTAAATATATATTCTAA
This sequence comes from Heliconius ricini, assembly GCA_018231645.1. Taxonomy (NCBI): domain Eukaryota; kingdom Metazoa; phylum Arthropoda; class Insecta; order Lepidoptera; family Nymphalidae; genus Heliconius; species Heliconius ricini. The sequence goes on along the minus strand of DVQM01000037.1, from coordinate 18,422 downwards.
TTATTTGCAATATTTTACAACAATATTTTACAGTCAGTCTCACTGCCAGAGGTGATGGAGATGTCGTGGACATCTCCATTAATTCCATACATTTTTGTTGTTTGTTTGTAATTTAAGCAATTTTTTTTAGAATATTTGATAATATTCAATATATATTTTTATTTTATATACTTTCCTACAACGAACGAAGGGAGTTTTCTTTAAATCCACAGTAGTTTTAGTCAAAATTCTAGTTAATAATATAAAAAAAAACAGTGCACGTTTTTTTAAACAAGTCAATCAAAATAAAAATGTAAATATTTTATTCCTATAATACACTGAAAACCGGAGACGTTTACAAAATATAGCAAAATTGCTAAACTGGCCCAGTATAATATTCAACATTCAACATTTAATGCATGTGCAATTAAAAAAAAATAGGATAAAAATACGAAGCCAACACTTTTATGTAATATCTTTATATCTTTTATCTCAAATCGTTAATCCAATCTTAAAAAAATATACACGTTTATGCAATTTTCAGTGTAGAGCGAGCACTCGGCCGTGCCAGTGCCGCGCGCGTCACACCGCGTTAGTGTCACCACACATTATCTATACCAAAAAATGCCTAAACATTTTGATGTCTTTTTCATTTTGTCCTCATCCCGTCTCGACCCCGCACTATCTGTCACACAATTGGTTTTGCCGCTTACGATCAAGACACCGCCGCCTTTGATCGCGCCGCCCTGACTCGCCCAACATATTAAAATATCGACTCTACCAAATAAATTTAAAGTCGATTTTTGTTTTTAAAATATATATCGAAGGCATTTAATATCTTTATTAATGTGGCCAAGCTCCGATGATCGATGATAACTAATTATTAGAAACATTTCGTTGACCGTGCGATCCCTTCGCGGTGTACGAACGGCCGTTTTGGACTCTACACCGCCTGAATAGAGTGGTCGTGGTGTATCTGAGCGAAAGATAATAGTCAGTTATTGTATTTGGTTATCGTTGAAATGGTTACCTGTCGCAGACCTAACGAAGATTGGACAGGGTTTTTAAAGCTGGTTTTTTTAAGCTTTTTCGCCGTTTGTTTGTGGAATTTTAGGGGTTTTTGGGTACTTGCGCTAATCATCTTGAGATGGCTTAGATTAAGCAATCCTTTGGTTAATTTTAAACAAATATACATTTTTAATAAGTTTCTTTATGTTAGAGATTTGTAAACAGTTAAGCAACTTAAAGCGATCCTACTTATACTTTTTTTATTTCGACCCTATTGAAAATTTATAAGTATTAAAAATGTTTTAGAAATAACGCGTATTAAGATACGATAAACAAATACCGCTTAAGTTAGAAATAAATTAAATTTTGTTTATTGTTTGTTCATGACTTACGTATAAGGTCAATACTGGTTCAGGGGCACACGTTTGCGACTATATATGCGACAGACTGTATGTTCGATTCCTACTCAATGAAATGAAATACTAAATATTTTGATTTTCCTCGCTCTGATTACGAAATAAAGCGTGTTATTAAGTTCCGCCACTTAACAATCCTTTCAGTCATAAGCAGAAATTGGGATATGCAGTCATAGGCAGAAATTGGGATATGCAAGAGGCTTAATTAGAACGTAGTGTCCTAACATTTGGCTTCCAGGTTCCCTCTGACTACCAGTATGTGCGGGATAGCAAAAAGCTAAAATAACACTTACGTATAGTGGATTTTATATGTTGAATAAAAAAATTGATCAGCTCCCACTGTTTCCCACACTCAATAGGGTAGAAAAGGGATCCTAGTCTTAAAACTCTGTTCTTTATATATATTGGTTCATATAAAATACCTAATACCAATATAGCGAAATTAGGATACATTTAATGCAATAGTTGTTCATTAAAATTTAATTTGACGACTTATCCGACTTATCTAAAAGCGTTATCATATTTTTCGTTGAAATTTTATAATTATTTTTGAAATTAAAATATTATTTTTATTTCTAATTCAATTTTCTATGTTAATATAACCAATATAAAAATTTAAAAGGAATGCGACATTTGAAAGTGATTGTTTCTACTATCTCCGCTATCGGAGCCTAATTGTAAAACAATGCACTGATCTTAATGGAGTGTCTCTATTTATTTTGCAGATAAACTAATCGAGATGTCGATAGATTGCCTGAGTTAACTAAATATAGTTCTCTTATCAATGTATACACTAAAATTAAGTGTCCGTCAATTTAATGGGAGTAGTACGCAGATTGGCGATAAAAATATAAAAAAAAAATAAACACACAGACTGATGCAAGCATGCAACACCCTATTGAAAGTACAAAGGCCATCGTGGCTCAGTAGGACATCGTCTGACTATAAATTCAATGCTTCTAGATTCGATCTTATTCAACACGAGAGAATTAATTATTATCATTACCCAGCCCCGGCAAAACGAAGACACAGCTGTTTGAATTCTGGCGGAAAGCAGAGTGTCTTGACAAGAGCTTCTCTCTGTCTCTGCTAAAACCGGGGCTTTATCCTATAAAGCTGAAAAATATCCATAATAATATCTATAATTCAATTATAAATGATACACAATTATAATATAAATAATAATAATTTAGGAGAATCTTGCACAGTGCCTTATTAAGTGACCTGCAAGAGCAAAAGTGGCGTATAAAGTTACCCACTTGACACCTACCCGCGTGAAATCTTAGCCCGCGAAACTCGACGCCGTTCAACACAAAGAGCTTTTCAGAGCTTTTTGAATGTATGTATGTATTAGCTTTCATTTGTTTTTAGTTTGCGAATTAATTGATGTTCTTTTGAGATTGGGTTTTAGTGTTTATTTGAAATAAAATATATCCTAAATTACGAATACATTAAATATCACATAATCAGAATCGCAAATTAAATATTCATAAGTGTTTAACTTAATCTCTTTTTGACATATTTTCTCTTATTGTGTAAAATTATTTCTTTTTTACCCTACGACCTTCTTTATTGACTCTTCATACAATATGATATTGGTGTAGTACACAACTGGTACGCTCAGACGCTATAGTAAAAGAACAGAACAGAACAGAACCGCATGCTCAATGATAGATTTTAATCCTGAACAAGGCGAACGTTGAGATGCTTATTTTTTTGTGTGAGACAGCACCATCAAAATTGCAATTTAAAAGCTACTTACAATATATAATGGTGCATTTTTATTTTTATACAATTCCACATAAAAATCCATTTGGTGCAACAATGATGTCATTGCTTTTACTTAAATAGTTAAATATATTAATGTACATTAAAAGTCTATAAACAAACAAACGTTGATCGGGTCTCCGTGATATTAAAAAAATATGCAAACACGTCATTTTTAAATAGGAAAAGCTTATTAAAAACGTATATTAATTTACAATCAAAAAATAATTTTAAAGGCTTACTTAGCACCTTCACGCGAGAAATTTTAACCCCGCGGCGTAACTTGACGCCGAATGGCACAATAGCCCTTTAGATTTGGGAATGTCTGTATTAGCTTACATTTGTTTTGAGTGCCTGACAATTGAAGGGCTTGTTGTTTTGTTGTTTTTAAGTGTAAGTACGAATATGTATGAGAAATAGTAGAGTATTGAGAAATGTAAAACTTAACGTTGTCATTTCATAACAAATTTGCCTTATATTATAACGTTTTATATAATTTATTCATTTCTTCACTTCCGCGCTGTGTCTCGCATATTATAGCTCCCTCCTAGGCAGAGATAGATCGTTGTTAAGATACTCTGCTCACTACTTTCCGTCCGAATTCAAGACAGCGTGTTGAGCGGTGCAACTTAATATCGCTCTTTGTCTTACCAAAGCGTAGAAATCAAAATAATATATTACCTCGAGCAGGAGTCGAACTCACGAAAGCGATTATTCCATGTATTTTTTATTTTATAATAATACTAACCCAAGCAATATAAGCAAAATGTACTACTCATATTGACAATCTAGCGAGCATTCATTTTCCACAAGGTTACAAAATATTGCTAACTAACAAAATAAACAATGGACATTTTAAATTGGTTTCATGATTCCATAAATTTAATTTTATTAATTTTGTTTATTTTCTTCTTCGCCAAACAATTAGTGGGTATTGATTGATAAATTATTATGTGCGAAAAAATCAATAGTTCATTGACAAAGTAACCCGATAAAAAGTGGCTTTTCAACGCTAGTCTCTATACATCATTGGGGCCGAAAATATAAAAAAATGCAATTCTTTACAATTTACGCGATTTTTTAAGATATTTTTTAGTTTAAGCTACTAATGTTGTATAAAGTATCTGCGGCATACTAGAAAGAGGAACAATGCGTGAATCTTTGTCTATTATGAAAAGGTTGCCAAAGATCGATATCATCTTACTTAGGTTTAAAATGTCAAACAAGCCGATTCCGAACAATTTTGCAAATCTGTGAGAAAAGAGAACAGGTGAGAACGGGTGAAGTTATCAACTTCTTTTAAAGATATTTTAACATTTTCATATAAAAAGTAACAAATGCATTACCCATCGCGCCTGTAGGCTGCTATGCGGGCGCTATAGAGTTTCGCAAGAGAAAAAACTATCAATCTCAATTCTGTATCGCCAACAAGATAATCGAGTTTCGCCTCCATTAATCAAAAACGTATAGATTCCCATACGTCCATAGACTATTTATTTTTTAATAATATGACAGGTAAAATGCTCGGCATTTAGTGTTCAGCGTTATCTTTTTTTTAAACAAACTTCTTTTAGTGTTCCATTGAAATGGGTGCAGCTTTTTTGTTACAGATATAAGATTTATATTTGATTGTTTGTAGTGGGGCGGTATATATTATAAATTTGTTTCCTAATATCTTTTGTGGCGGCATGACTCAATTAGAGAGGCGGCGTGTTCTTATACATCCCGAGTCGATTCGGAGCCCGATTTATTAATTAATCGATATACAAACAACGGCCGTCATCATTCCGATAATGTTTGAGATAGATCAGGCACCGGTAGATACGTTTTGAAAGTTCTAAACCTATTAAATGTAACATTGACTGCCTTTTTGGTTGCAATTGAGAGGAGGTTAATGACTGGCTAGAGATTTATAGATTCGATGTAAACAATTGTAACGGAAGTGTCTGCTTGGGAAATTGGATTTAATTATTATAGGCGCGATAGCGTTTGACTAGCGTATGACTTATTAAACGCGATGGTAGTGAGTTCGATCTCCGACCCAGGGATTGATCATTTCCGTTTCCGCGCCCTGGTAAAACAAGAACACGGTGCAGTTAATTTCTAACACTCAACATGCAATGTCTGAAATTTTTGAAATATCTTGACATTATGTTTTCTCTGAAGATTTAATGTGATTTCGGGCTAAATTTATGTGCCTAATTTTGTAGGACTATTTTGTATTCATATGACTGTCATTGAAGTTTCATATTTTAAATATTATGGTTTCCTGATCTGGTTGCTGATCTGGTTGTAATGCGGCGACCACATGGCAAACAAAGTAACCTTTCCATAAGTTCTCCGTAATAAAACACACCACGGACTTCCTTCGTACGTCCGTGTCCCTTTCGACTCTGGTGTCATTTTGTGATTTAATATCCTTCCTATCTTTAATATTTTAAGATTTTTAGAAATTCTTACTCAGTAAGGTCACTAATGTACCATCTGGTAACATATTTAATTAATATATAGAATTAAGTTGTATGGCATCACAAATTTATAAATTAACTTTCATATAAATTTTACAAATATTTTAGAATAGAGTATCCCAAACGAGGTCATAATACAATACCACAATAACTGCTGTAACAAATCGGTTACATATACACAACATCGATATACATTATACATATTTACCTTATTATATACCTGTAAAAGTTTCAAGTTACGCGGTTTCCCATTCCGACCGATATTATGTACACAAAGATATCAATTCACAAATTTATATTGAATTTTTTTAGCAGCTTTCCCGCATAAAGCAGAGCAGGTAGAGAGAATATAGTGTTTTAAATACTCCGTTCTCCACATTACGTCCGGATTCGTGACTTTGCGTGTTGAGTGGAGGGACTCTACGACCTGTTTTATTTTACCAATGCGAGTAAAAAGAAACAATTTCATGAAAAGGCTAACCTTTAAAATTACCTTATGAATTAGATGCGATTGTTTAAGGTTTGATTTCCACTTAAATAAATTAAAGTATGTTTTGTTTCCAGCAGTTTAGTCGATGATTGTAGAGGTAAGGCTTCTCTACTTTTTTCTTAATTCTTTTCTTATTAGAGACATTGCTAGGGAACCAAGGACTCTATAGTATCAATTATTTTACCAGGGAACCTTGTTTTCATACTAAAAAAAACTTCTACTTTATAAAGCCATACTCTGTAGTCTAATCATTGTAGGTAAAGGGAATCTGAGAACTTAGTGTTAAGAAATTTATTAAAACTCTTTCGTTTCGAAAAATCTCGAGCCATTGCGTGATGAGTGGCGAAACTCAACGCTGAGCTATGCCTCGTTACCAGAGCAAGCAAATGAAAATATAAAATATTTTATTCATCTGACTGGAAATTGAACCCACAGCCGTCGCGTTTACAGTCACATACTTGTGCCCATGAGCCACGATAGCCTCAAACACGCTTTTATTAATATATAAGAGATAAGTTACATTGCAGCCATGAATTAGTTAAAATTGTAAAATTTAAGGAAATAATCTCTTTATTCTTATAATTTTATTGGTTATATCTGCCCCCTCGCAAAAGAGATAGAAGAAAAAAAACTTAACGCTTAACCCGTTACATACTCGTCGGTGCGTATTTAACCAACACTCAATTTAAAAGCTTGTAAAGAAGATTTTTAACAAAGAACTATTAACAAAATAGGGTTTTGGAGGCCATTTTCTTTTAATTTTTTAAAGAGTATTAAGTGGTGTTATATTCAAGTTTTTCTTATAATCTTTTAAATCAGCTCCTTTATACGACGCGGTGTTAAATAGTGCGTGAACATCGCAGTGGCATATGGTGCCTTGGGGTTAAACGCTCCAGAATGTGAGGGAGTAAGCTTTCACGAAGGAATCTTTTCTATAAAAATGCTTAAGATCTATTTTATGAAAAAAATAAGAATATTATATGATAAGTTCTTTGATTTTCACGATTATTACAAATTTTAAATAACACTATTTTAACCGGATTAATCGCGTATATTTAGTTTTTTTTGATACATTTTTGGAAACCCGACGTTTTGAACACTGAGTTTACCCATGACCACGGACTACTGCAAGGTGTTCGAAACATCGGGTTTCCAAAAATGTATAAAAAAACTAAATATACGCGATTAATCCGGTTAAAATAGTTTTATTCAAAAAGTATATTATAAATATTAATGTGATGTTCATTATTATATGATTATAATTTAACGATAGAAACAAGATTTTTATTATTTTTACATTTTTTTCATCATATCAATCATTATCCTCATGTATTTATTGTTTTCGTATATAACTTAACTTAACTTAGCTTCACGCTTTATCCCTAGGGGGTAGTCAGAGAGAACGGAGCGCCAAACCAGACCGTAGGGTCTCTACATACCTCTTTCACCTCGTCCACTGTCATCAACTGTCATATTCTGTATAATATTTATAATGAAAATGTTTTAATTCATATTATTAGATTAGGAGGTTACGAACAAGTATAAGTATAAACAATACAAAAAAATATTAAAAAGATCCGGCTTAAAAACTAAATCTATATGCACGGACTTAAATTCAGATGATAATATTTTAATTACTTCATAAGTGGTATACCGATAAATATAGTAAAATATCATTTGGTAGAATCTAGTATACTAGAAATAAAACGGGCTCGTTTGTTTGAACACAAAATATGAACTCAAAACCATTTTGTAAGTTAATAATTTTAAACGTAAATCTTTTGCATATATCTCCACGACATTTATGATAGAACAATAACATTTATTACTTGTTCAACATAATCTGTTCTCTTTCAACCGATTCACATGCAAAAAGTCCATGGAAGGAGATACATGTTGCCAATAATGACTATAGAGCGCGGTCGAGACGTTCAACTCGAGTCCGTCCGCACGGCTGACTTTACATTTATTAATATCTTATATCATAATATATATTGCTAATCTTTATAACTTAAGCATAAGATGCAGATTCATTTGGTCCATGATCTCCGGAGGCTGCAGATGTGTTACCCTTTTGTTGTTAATTTGCGTTTTCCGGTTTAGTGGGCGCGTCGAGTGGTATTACAGTATAAAGTACGCGAGATGCCATGGGGTTGGATTTTATTAGATTACGTTGAGATGCTATTTGATAATGCCTGTTATTATTTAGAAGACGTTGGTCTTGAAGTGTATTGGGGTATATTGGAAGGGATATTTTGTTTTGCGAACCCATCTTGGGCATTGTTAAATGTAGCTATTATAAATTGATAGCTGATTTTAAAAACAACATACAGATTGTTTCTAAGAGAACCTCCAAATTTTTACGCACTCCATTTTTAAAGTCGGCACTCAACCTCGTATTTTGTTTAATCGGAGCGATAAGAAGATAATTTTAATTTACCAAGTCTAATGAATCAAAGAAACCGAATAAGTGCTCTTGACTACTTATTAAATTATAAATAAAAAAATCATTAAACGATTACCCAAAAACCACCTACAATCATCGCGTGAACAGTGGAAACCTGAACTACTATGCCGCAACGATCAATCTCATCTAGACCCAACCCTGTCTCCCTTAAAATAAATCTTGCTACATCACAATAATATTTTCTAAATATTCTATCATTCAAGAGGTCAGATCGTACGGTGACGACAATACAATCAACACAAAGCGCACATTAGCACGCTATCCGGTGACAACGACGCCTAATGCATCACAAAAAACACTGAGTAATAGACTCGATCCATACTATACATTGCTTTCTGACAAATTTTTACACAATACCTCACAGAATGATATAAGGGTTAAACGGATGAATCTCTACAAATATAAAATTCCAGCTAAAAAGTCACTAAAAAGCTTTATTTTTAGGAATTTCTCCTTTATTACAATCCTGTAAGGTCCTAAAACATTTTCTATGGAGGTTTTATGGTAAAAAATGATGTTGTCTGATAGTAAACGTGTATAGAAGGCGGTGCTTTTGATGGCGTGTCGGATATCTCAATCGAAGCCTTTACCACGCCGCTATGTATTCTATAATAAAATCTTTATATTGAATTTGCAATACGATTTAAGCTATCATATTGAAGATATTATATTTCGGTGGTTATAAAGATATGATTTTTTATGTAGAACTAATTGTAATTTATGGACTTGCTAGCCTTTTAGATATTTACACTATAAAATCAGCTTCACGCTGTGTCCCACACACAGCAGGTTAGGCGTAAGGAACCTAGTATCAAGACACTTTCCGCCAAGTTCTAGAGGCATTGCGTATTGAGTGGTGAAACGCCGTGCTTTGACACCTAAGCGAAAAAATAAAAATATAAATGTAAATAAGTATTTAATTTCGTCGAGTGGGGGTCGAAACCATAACCATTTGATTTTAGAGTCACACTGGTGTGACACCTTGAGCCCCACAAAGTGTGTCTAAAATCAACTGAGCCACGACTAGCCTTTTTACACTATAGTTCTCTCTATTTACACTACCACTTTCAGTCCATAGCCAGGCTAGTTGCTAGTGTTTTTTACCCTTCAGGAGTACTTACATGTTTCTAGGGCTATTAAAGCTATTACTATTAATAATATATTAATAATAGCGGATCAGAAATTAATATCAACTGCTTAAAATACTATACCAAGGTAGCTAAGAGCTTCCTGTTTATAGAATTGGTTTCACGCGTAGCACGTTAACTAGAAATGTAGAACCAAACGTGATAAAAAAATATTTTTTTGCTTTACGCTGTATCCCGCATCCCCATTGATCGCCTATTTTTAGAGATATTGTGTCTAATACACAATATCTCTAATCTCTATGGCGGAACTCAACGCTACGTTTTGTCTTCTTATCAGAGCAAGAAAATAAAATAAAAATCTTTTGGATGGGACTGTTTCATTGGGGGTTCTTAACCCACAACTTTTTCGTTTTGAGTTCCATAGGTAGAGATGTATTTACAGTTAAATTACCATACGTTAACAAAAATTATTCTTCATACTTAGCTTCAGCAGATAAAAAGTAGAAGCTAATTTTAAATAATAAGATAGTTACTCCTAAAGTAACATCTATAACCAGTTGAATCAATCTTCAATTTAATACTAATCAAAGTTTCATTTGGCAGAAATCAGCGACGCCTTGTTTGCATACAAACACCAATCAAGTACTATTGATGTATGAAACAATTTGGAATAGCGTAGAGGGCAAGCCGCGGTCGCAAGACCGTTAATTGGGATGCGCAGGCGCACTGTATGATACTATGTAATGTTAATTTATAAGTATTTATGTATGAAATATAGCAGAGAAGAAGAATTGGATAGAAATAAGAGAACAGAGTGTCTTATGACCATGTTCTTTTTGTTTGTGTTCTTTCTGTTTTATGTAAAGTAAGTAAAACTTTATTATACCTAACCTGTGCTATATAATAGTCTTAGGGTGATTTATTATATATGTACACACCTTAGTATATGTGTACACAAATAATGTATTCAAAAGTCACATAGACACATTAGTCACGGCGAGGATAAATCAGACAATTTAAAGCGGACTATTAAATCGTATTTATACAAAGAAACTCAACATCCGCATTATTTATACAATAAACTAACCAATAAAAGGACAAGAATTATGTACTAGATTCCACGTAGACTCTATGTAGAGTTCGATAAGGTGTATAATATAATTCTAACTTAAGGGTATTTATTTCTCTTACCCCTTTGATAGCTCATCCTTGATTTACTGCAAGCACTTATTGTGACGCGGAACCGTGACTAAAAAACATGTGTTAGATATGTTTAGACATGCACCATGCATGGGGAAGTTGGTTGGTAATTTTTAATCATGTGAGGATAATCGAAATTTGTGATTTTACACTTGTCGCTGGTGTATCGGCTGGTAACGCGTTGATAACTTTTTTGTAATTATTGCTTAACCGATTGGGCTGTTCTCTTACGAAGAAAAGATACTGTACTTATATTTAGAAACATTTTAATTAATAAATTAAAATGAAATATTTATTTAAATTCATATTTCCATTTCTTCGCTCTGGTGTCGAGGCAAAGAGCGGCGTTGAGTTTCGCCATGTTCCGAAAGTGGAGGACGGAGTGTCTTGACACTAGGTTCCCTCTACCTACCCAGCTATGTGCGGAGACAGCGTGAGGCCATTTTTTTGAAAATAATTAATATAGTATTCAATATAATAATATAATATTTAAAAAATTCATTACGTGGTTCTATAAACTATTTACTTTACATATTAGTACATTATTTCATGAAAAGATATTAAAATCATTATATTCTAAGGGTTATTTCTTTACAACACATGATCGATCTTAGTTAGTAATTAAAAAAAAATATTAAACTGGAATCAAAGCTATTTTCCACACATCTTAGACTTTTTTTTACTTCACGCCTTATCCGTTGGAGGGTGGCCAGAGAGAATAGTGTAACAAATGCTATGGTCTCTGCATACCTCTCTCACATCGTCCCCTGTAATCAACCTCTTCAAGCATGGGGGTTCCGAGGGTTTCTCATCCTGTACCTGATATTCTCCTCATTATTATAGATACTGTGTTCGAGGTCAATCGAGGTCTCTCCCTGCCTCTCACCAAATACTAATGATATTAGTAATTTATTAATTGACTTGTTAAAACACAAAACATATTCTTAATGTATTTCTTAATATACTGCTGTGTTTAAGTAACAACAATATTAACCATTTAAACCTTGAGACCATTATTATATAACGCCTACGCGACGATTATGTTGTTTGTGTTAGTGTTTGTTGCGACAATAGCCTGTTGGGTTGCGTCACTACGGTCTGACACGATTGTTGTCACATTCCTTAATGTATAGGACAGGGGTTGCCAAAGTTTTGATTTTCTTTTCAAATTCAAATTCAAATCCTTTCCTTTGGTTTTCTAAACTATATAGGGATAGGGTAAGGTAGGAGCTAGTGATTTAAGTTAACCTATGCTTAAGTAGTAAACTAATACTGGAAGAAGTAAAAGTACTGGAATATATATCCTGATTAATATATCGTAATATTCTGTTTGTCTGTCACTATCATCCATTTTATTCTAATACAGTGTATCTTACACAATGTAAAAACATGGTTATTCAGGAAAGCTTTATGTATATATTTAAGTTTTTGAGAATTATAAGGATTAATATGTGGAATTAAGATCAATTCAATTTTCTCACATTTAACAACCTAGTTTATTAACAATCACTTAGGTGCGTCATCTAAGAAGCAAATTGCACTGATAAAGTAACCAAATACTAAAAAACCAATAATTCACGTGCTTAGTCTATTTAGTTTTGATAACAAACTCCAGGGTCATAGGCTATAGCTACATTTGTTACAATAATATATTGAAATTAGCCATTGTATGTATTTGAAGAAACTGAAATGTTAACTAATTTACCGAATTTATTTTAAAAATATTTACTGCGGGTGTATTTATTGTGAATAAATAATGTTTTTGAATAGTTGTTGTCATTGGGTACAATAGTCAAGGTAAATGAACACGTTTTAATAAAAGTTATTTACACAACCAAAGTGTAATGGATCGCTTTATTGTATTTTTTTTAGTTTCTTACTCTACCCCGTATATACAGGATAGGCAGAGGAAATCTGCTGTCGCAATCGTAGTAGTATACTTCGTTTCCTATTTTCCGAAAAAAAAAATGAGAACTCTTGAGATCGGAACTTAACGGCATATTATAGATTTTTGTCTGCTTAAATTTAAAAAGTATTTGTATGTAAAGTAGTATTTATATATTTTTAACTGTTTTATACAAAAATATTAGAGGTTGTGAGCTATTCATATATTTTAATAAAGGCTAAGAAATAAATTTCCCTTGTGTAGAACATTCTTCATTTAATCTTTGGGTATTTATTCAGCTGATATGCAAATAAACAAATAGATAATATATTTGAAATATCAATGTTGAGCTACAGAAATACTATGGCTATGCGTGTTTGTACATCACAATTAAAATAATTCGTTCGTTTTGATGCCATTATAAAACAGTAGGACATAAACTTTTGAGGGCGGTTGTGGGTTCGATCCCATGTGGAAAGAATGATTATCATTCCCCTACTCTGTTAGGGCAAAGTTACCCGAGAAGTCACTGAGTATATCACTGTAACCTTCCATATATAATATCTTTCAATATCCTTCCTTCCTTCCTTCCTTATATTCCTCGATAAATTTTAACAATCCAATGTGAATATATTTTAAATATTTCGATTCAGACCAGTAGCCGTTCAGCTTTATAATATTAATATCTACAGTTGAGTTATGTTACATATTAAATGTAATTTTTAGTCCCTTAAAGCTAAAGTTATAAAATTTGTAGAGTTCAGTGTACATGTAGTCCCTACAGTACGTTCTTCTTTATTTAAATTTATTATATAAATTGTAACATAAAGGTTGAGAAGCACCATGTGGCTAGATCGAAGGATGTGGCCGAGGAGTGCCGGCAAACAATTGTTACACAAGTGAACACATCCTCATCAGGATAATGGCTTGCTTGAGAACGCGTCTTCGCTGTACCGCTCTTAGATTGTACGATTGTACGCTTCCTATTTGAATACTCACAAAAAACATTGTTTATGCCATTTTTATATCTTTGCTCTAATAATAAACAAAGTGCGGCGTTGAGTTCCGCCACTCAACACACTAAGTCTAAAAAAATGAACGGAAAGTGGGGAACGGAGTATTAATACTAAGTTCCTTCGGCTTACTCTGTTACATATTAATGCAGAATTACAATGTGAAGTAAAAAATATTATAGGTTTGTTAAATGTTCTAAGTTTGGTAGGTGGGAGCTGTGTATTCAATTTTAATATATCTCGCTTCAAGATAATCCACCAGTTGCAGCCAGCAGCTTTGTTTGCATAGACTATAAAACATAAAATTTCATTTTCTCTGGCCCTCGTACCAATTTATAGAAATCTCTATGGGTGTACTCCTCTACCTTCCTTACGGAACCTATATTAGTTTCAGCTATGTGTCGTCTGAAAGTCATTCAGTAACGAAAGAATTTTATATATACATATATAATTATATAATGCTATCGCCAAAGTATGGCTATAGCATGGTATCATAAAAATAAGAAGAATTTAGTTTTTGAAGAGTAAGTGTGAAGAAATTGTTGTAATCTCTCATTTGAACCCGCTCAATATCTCAGGGAGCAAAATTTCTAAGGTGTAACTGAAAAACAGCGATGCTTGAGAGCCGAAACTCAACCAATCTAATCTGTGCTGTTAGACAGCTAACTAATATGTGCTATAGTTGTAAAATAATATGTGTTTTTGAATGTTTTCAGTTTCACTCTGCATCCGCTGCAATTAGCAGGGTAGGCAAAGGGAATCTAGTGTCAAGATACTCCGTTCCCCACTTTCCGCCGAAATTCTGGAGGCCTTGCGTTTTGAATGGCCAAACTCAATGGCTTTGTCTCGACAAAGAAAAGCAAAGAAATGAAAATATAAATTAAAATTCATATTTCATTTCCACAGGGGGACGTCCCGACTGGCTTCTATTTGTGTGTTTGTTGTCAATAAATGTCTAATTATTAATTTTATATCGAACACTTACCAAGTAACGAGATATAATGTATTTATGTTTATATAATAAAAGTATTTTTAATTAATTTATTTTTAATTTATATATAATTTTTCTATTTACTCATTCATGTTTCTATACAAAATCCAAGAAACAAATGTGTCTGTTCAAACAAGAATATTTATTCTTTGAATACAAAGTGGATATTTTGATGATATTAGGCAAGTACATTTGTTGTGCATACAAAGTTTACACGTGTAATTATTATTTTGAGGCCGTAATTGCATAGTGTCCGATAGTTTTGGGTTCAATTTCCACTAGGAGTAATGTTTTTTTTATTTTCCCGATCGTGTATTAAGATAAAGTGTGGCGTTGAATTCCAACATTTAATACGAAATCGCAAAAATTGGGTTGAAAAAGAAATAGATAATATATTATAAGCAGTTACTTTAATCCTTTAATTATTTTTACATAGTTATGTTGGAGCTGCAAAATTTACAAAATTACAAAATTTTACAAAATTTTATACCCCAAAAACATGTAACTAGGTTCTAGAATGTCAACTAAAGTCTCCCCCTGCCGCTCTTATCACCTAGCAATAATAAATAAATAAACAATAATTAGGCCATAAAATAATCGAAACTCGTTCGCACGCCGACCAAAAGTGTTAATTACATTAAAATCGCTACAGCAATCAACCAAAACGTTTGTTTTGATTACGCTGTAGTGTACCGTGTTAGGAGTCACGTACGATCTCCAATGGCAGAACTCTGGTTTGGATGATTAATTGGTCATTAATTTGGTAGCTCGTGTTCGAATTACATTATGACAATCGGTTTTTTTATGTTTCTGATTTAATTATTAAATAAAATAAAAACAAATCAGCTTTACGCTGTATCCAGCATACCACATAGACAGTGGGAACCTAGTGAAAAGACGCTCCATTCTCCACTTACTGCACAGTTTTTCGAGGCATTTCGTCTTGATTGGCGGAAGTTAACGCCAAGCTTTTGCCTTGGTGTCAGAGCTAAGATGAACATATACGTCGCGTTATAGTCACACCCTTGTGTTCAAATACCTATTCTAGTATAAATTACTAAATTTGTATTTTTAAAACAATCACGTAATCGTATTTATATGTTCTTTTTTCATTAAAAGGTCAAGAAGTAACATTGTAGCGTCCAAACGAGAGTTGACGCGGAACGCTGTCAAGGCGACATTACCATACAATCAATAAAACACACATACATTTTGTTACGAAAAAATATATATATACATAGGTGACTTACATATTGGTGTTTACGTCGCCCCTTGACTTTATTTCACGAAAAACATGTGTTGAATAACAAAAAGAGGTATTAGTAATTACCGTAAATTTGTTGTAACACGCCATTTTCGCATAGAGTAGGTATTGTACTTGATCATTTTTTAATGTGTTAAAATAATTAATATACAAACTATAATTATATTAATAATGTTTTTACAATAACAACAACCATTATTAGCATCACATGTCTGAATGAATGCTTTATTTTTGAATTCGAATCCCACATAAAAAAATACTAATTTATATATATGTATTTTATTTAATATAAATTTATATTCCCACATGTAATGTATCACTCTATAATTATTTCATTACATACAGAAGATGATTTAATAAAAAAACTTACAATATCGACTACTTCTGACCAAGACCATGTGCTTAACGAAGGATAAATATCAAAGTCAATGAAAAAATCTATATATTTTACGTTTAAGACATATTGTCAAAAATGGCAAAGATCTATCTATCACTTGAGAGATAGATCAGTTCAATAAAAATACAATTTATCATTCGGTTTCGCGAAAGTTGACAGGCTTGCCTAATATTATTGTTACAAGCCACCCACTATTGGTAGATGGGCCTCTTGGGATGTCGACTCTACAGTACTTATTGCCTTTAGAATTGTAAATGTATCGACTAAAAAGTGTTCCAACTTTTGTTTTATTTTTTTTCCTATCACATAGAGTTGCGACTCTCCATTTTCTATTTGAGTTTTAGATTTTTCGCGTTTGTAATAACATAAAACTGTAACATACTACTTTTGTTACTGTAAATTAAAAACATTTTTAGAAGAAGATTTTAAGAAAGTACAGCTTATGAATATACTATTAACCTCAAAACTTTCTTTTTAATTTTCACTTTTAATTTTTTCGCTCCCCACCGGGAAAATGATTATATTCAATTTCAACTCTCTGGTATACGAAGCGTGGCATTAAGTTCCGATCCTCTTTCAGTGTATTTTGAAAATTCAACGAGAAGTGTGGAGTGGAGTGTCTCAACATTATGACCCTTCTGTTTTCCGCATAGCAGACGCGGAAAAAATAAAATACTTGTGTTTTGTGTTTTTCTAAATTGAATTTGAACCAACATACTTATTTAGTGCCACTGTGCCACAATTTTTTTTTTCTATGATATAAAAATAAAAATACAGTTATCAAATCAAACATGTCATAAGCTGTTACTTGTTGGACGTATGTATTGGGTTCTGTTTCTCAACGTGACAACGTCTGGCTATGATTGATGATTAATGATCTATCGTAAAGCCGTGAATTTGTGCGATTGTTCACAATTGTGTTGTGGTGCTTTAACGTTAGGTAGCTAGTTGGTGCAAGTTGGAGGAAGCTCCTCCATTATATTATAAATATACCGATTATAGATTTATATGTTCTAAGAAGACAGCGTTTGAGTGTGAGGAAACTAACTGTTAAGACACTACGTTCCCCATTTAGAATAGAAATGAAAAGCAAATTATTCTTATTTACTCTGGTGAGATAAAGTGAACAAAGACTTGCATGCGTTGAGTTTCACCATTGATAAGAAATCGATATTTTTTTTATTTTAAAGTATTTTTAATCTTCATCAAAATATCTAGAAATGGGTAGTATTTATATTAATAGTATTTGTTTTATTGAGCCAGCTAATCTCAGAAACATATGATTGGATTAAAAAAAAATAATGTCACCCACTGCACCCGCTCCTGTCTGTAACTTACGCTGAACACTGATAGATGAGGCAAGGATGAATTTTAACACGTTGCATTTTTCAATAGTTGCGAATCGAATCCTTTGTGTTTAACTGTTGACTATTGAATTGTTAGACAACCTATTAATGGGAAAGGATTCCGTATGATAATGTATTACAAATCAATACAAGGTTTAAATTAAATGATGTTTGTTGGTGATCTATCTTTTTTTTTTTAGCTTTACACCTTCTTTTTTATAGTGGCGGAATGCAGTGATTTAGTTTGCGAGACTGGGGAAGTGTAGATAATTTTAAACACAATCATCCCAAGGGTGGGAATCGAATCGAGGTTACATTGAAACTAAGATCGATATCAAGGGTTCGTGAATGTTTCAAAATATTATGTGTGCTATAAAACAGGCTTAAGAGGTCAGATATCAGTAATTGTTTTCTTTAACTTTAACCTGTATCCCGCATACATCAAGTTTAGCAGAAAGAAAGCTTAAATATTCTCATATTTCAAAGTATATACAAATGTTTTATTATAGGTAAAAAAAATAAATCAGCTCCATGCTGTATCCCGCACACAGCAGGATAGGCAGAGGGATTCTAGTGTTAAGACACTCTGTTCCCCACTTTATGCCGAATTCTGGAGGCATTGCGTGTTGAGTGGCAGAACTCA
>DVQM01000036.1:0-33358 GCA_018231645.1 Heliconius ricini | reverse complement strand
CAGAGCGAAGAAATGGAAATATAAATTTAAGTAAATACTTCATTTCCTCGAGTGGTGATCGAATCCACAACCAGTCGGTCTTACAGTCCTACTTTGTGCCACTGCGCCACGACTGGCCTCTTTTCTTTTTTTTTTAAATATTGATAGTATAGTAATAATAATTAACAATTAATGAATAGAAACATAAATTATAAATTTAAACGATCTCAATGAAAAACCGAGAGTCTCGACACTGGGTTCTCTCTGCTTACCTTGTTATGCAGGATACAGCGTAAAGCTGAAAAAAAACTATAATGACGGCTACTTCTTTGAAGCTCACCCTTCTTGGTAAGTTAGTGAAACTTCATATAAGTGTCAAGTGTTTATAATTAATTTTAAATGTATAAGTCTCTGTAATGTAATTTTGGGTCATAATAAAAAAATCTAATTAAGAAAAAAATATGTATGTTTTTTGGTTTGTTAATTATTCATAGTTATAAATTTCGGAATTCTTAACATTTTACTCTCATTTATATCTGTATTTCTCAATGTATTTTCATTCATATAAAAAGTTACATTTGATTTTTTTTGCGTGTAAAAAACAGGTAAAAAAATATTCTCCAAATTCATCTCAAACTTAGTAAACGTAACAACTTATGAGTTTTTGACGCTAATATGGTTTATTAAATAAAATTATTTTTCTTTATAATATTTATTAATAATTGGCAAAAATATAAGTTTTTTTCTTTATTTTAATAAATTAAATATTTTTGTCCATATATAATTGTGTATTAGGTCCTAAGAAATCAATCTTACTTTTTACCATATAACATAAAAATCATAAAAAGACCGTTGAAACTCAACACATACACACAGGCTAAAAATAAAAAAAAAATATTCTAAAAGATTGACGTAGGTCAGTGACCCAGCCGTCATTCATTCCAATTTCAAACTTGGAATTCCGCGCGAAGAAGCCACGCACACACGCACACAGATTGAACACTAATTTGTATTTGTATTTGTATTTATGTGGGGCACGCACACACGCGTGTTTATATGGGTCGGCGGATACACACAAAGAGAGGCTTAAGTCTTTTTAAGGGTCTTTAGTTAGTTTAGTTTTTAATTATTATTTTTGTTAATGGTCAATAATTTCAGCTGTCACCTTAAGTTAAAAGAGAAAGAAGAGTGATCTGATAATTATTTAAAAATTTAAATAGCAAGCACAATTGTGACAATTAAAACCATTTTATTGTATTTGTAATGTACGATTTCGGGTTTCATCACCAAGTAAGCTTTCCGTAAATTACAAATATTGTTTGATAATAATTAAAGTATTCAATAAAGATTATTACAGGTAAAGCGCGGGGTTGAGTTTCGCCACTCAATATTTAATGTCTCGAAAATTGGACGATGTGTCGTGAATGGAGTGTTTTAACATTAGATTCCCTCAGCCTATCTTATTTTATGCGAAATTAAATTTGAAGCAAAAAAAACCTAATTAAACAAAGAAAGTACTTATATAAAATTTACATTACTAAGTTTTAATAATGCATTGATGAATACAAGCAAAAAATAAATACCTAAACGTTTTGTAAGGCCTTTCCTTTGAGCCTGATTTATGGCTCTATTTAATACAACAAAGGAAACGAGTTTTAAGAGATTAGATCCTAAGACAGACTAATGTGGTTCCTATCGAATCATGTTAAAGATATTATTCCTTCGACTTAGCATCGGTGCACCCTTTTTGAGATTTCACATAAAAATCATTAGTCCCGCCTTTTTGGGGTCTCTAAATATATAATCTGTTTAAGAATAAGGTAACTTATGCCCGCCTCTTGAGTTTAATCAAACACAAATGTCAATAAATCATGGAAGCTCTATATCTGCTTCATTATTTTCCAGCTTTGTTTTACATAATAATGATCTTATTTAAATATTATTACGAATATTTCGTGAAAATGGGGAATGGAATGTATTAACACTAGGTTCCCTCTGCCTACCCTGCTGTATGCGGGGCACAGCGTGAAGTTGAAAAAAGAGATACGTGAACGAATCCAATATTTTATCTAACCTGTCCAAGCAAACTCAAATATTTTCCTGATTAGAAATTGAATATACAATCACTGCACCAGAATTACTTACTGGGTCAAAATGATGTTTATCATATTTTGGGAATTACAGTTTGACACTCGTAATGTGTAAGAATAAAAATTTTAAGTTTGGAATATTTTTAAACTATTTTATAACTTTAATCAGCCAAAAAAACGGCCCCGCCTTTTGAAGCTTAGAATTTAAAAAGCGAGAGCGCAAAATGAATCGAACGTCTCAATGCACGCACACGCGCGCTCGCACGCAAACGCACGCTCCGCGTACACTGTACGTGCACAAGGCACAAGGTGCGTCAGCGTGGGGTAGGTTCGGGACGGAATTGGGGTGGCGCCGAATGTTAGGCTAGGTCCGGAACGATACTGGGGGAACTCAGAGTTGGCCAGCTCTCTTTTGTTTCTATATTTTTTTTGTATACGCATTTCATTGAGGGACTTTTTTTAGCAGTTGCATTAACCGTGATTAAGTCAATTCGTTTGTTTGGTGAAATAAATAGGTACGGTATAAAACCTTTGTATTTTGTATAAGTCGACCACAATGCTAATCTTAACATTCGCACTATGACTCATAATGGTTTTGTAATGTCAATAACATTGTACAAAGCGGACACTTTTATTTGGTCTTATGCGAAGGCGACTCGATGTTATTAAAGTTCGTAAACTCAAATATGCATATATGAACTCATGCCTATTTCTAATTGCTACGTAGTTGAGACCGCAGACTTCCAACTGTTACGATCTCAATTTAGCAATCACGAAGTTTACTTGGTCGGTCAACTTAAATAGGCCAAGTCAACTATATTAGAGAAATCCGATTCACCTAATAGTAATTTGTTTACATGGGCAAAACTTATAGCGATAAAACTAATAACTAAGACCGTATGACTTCAGATATCGGAAAGCATAAGAAAGAAAACATACCAATTAAAAAGAAACTTCGAGTTACGAGCATAACTATTAAAAGCTTCCGATCATAAAATTTACGGAGCAACTGAGATGTTTACAAGTATTATTACTCAAACTACGCTTTGTCGGACGTTTCCATTTTTAGTTCGTATTCAGATGTTGCTCTCTTTACATTTATAAAAGTAGCGGTACTGTATAAAAAGTAGTCATTACTAGCTCGAACTGGTGTAAGCAGAACAAGGTTAGACCTTTAGGCGTTAGATGGCATTGGCTTTTGATTAATGTTACACGAAATAGCCCGCTTCAAATTTGTCATTGATCTCGATAACTTTAACATGACTCATATAATTGAACTAGTATGAATAAATAGAAACAAGAATATCATAGAACTGAAAACCTACAAATTATATACATCAGAAATAATTCTATACATACTAAGTATGACTGAAAAAAAAACTACATACAATCTAAATAAAAGAATATACACGTAAGTTTCATAAAACTGACATCATATTCCTATTCCCACAGCTATGCGATCAAGTGAACGATCTTTTGGTCGAAGACTAAATAATAAGTGAAAAAAAAACAAAAAAAAACGCATCGGCCAATGTACGACGAGAGCAGTACGCGGTGCGCTCGCAAAAAACTCGGGGTTAACGACCTCGCCGCGTGTCCTTCGAGCTCACGCGTGTGTGTGTAAGTGCGTGCACACACACAGGCGTAGTAATGTATTTGGTGTTGTGGTGTGCGTGGGATGCCTTCGAGTGCGTTAACTTGAACGCAAAAAATGTCTAATGTTACGCATTTTTACTATTTATTCTATTTCTGGACATTAAATTTATATCATAGTATGTACATAAATATGTAATTCATAATTTATGCATATCTTAGAAAAACACTTTGTATATATTATATAGAATGCAAGTGCACTTTTGTGTTTTATAATTTTTCTATAAATTAGTCATTACTCAAGACAACTTCAGAAACTATACTATATTGTAGGACCCAATGCTTATTCTCCAACATAATTATAATCATCATTGTTATAGAAGTGTATACAATTAGTTTCTAAGGACTTTGACAATATTTGAACCCTATAACCTCCCTCCACCACAATGAAAATAACTTGGCTTATAATTCTATAGCGATCACATATTCATGATCATCTCACATCACTTTTGATAGATAGCTTCGCAAAAACTAGCTATTTTTAATTTAACGATCACATCTATAATGATACAGCCATGTGGGTATTCCATTACATTTTTAATTTAACAGAGGAAGTTGTAAAAAATGTTGTTAGGTACATTGATATACCGACGGCAAATGGTTTTTGATATCTTGTCTATTAATGAGATTAGTAAATATAAATTGCAAATTACGTTTTAGGTTCTAAAAAGTTCTAAATTAACGTTCTGCGTTTTTAAAAAAAATGTTTTAATAAAATTTCTAACTTTATACAATATATAATATTTTATTAAGCGCGGCGTTGAGATTCGCCAATTAGCACGCACAGTAATTGGATACTAGATCCACTTTTCTTACCCTGCAATATTAGAAATACAATCAAAGATTGTATTTAAGCTGTCCTTTGGCGACATTAGGTATTTTATCGTATTTTTTTCTAGAAGTCTGTCAGTAATTAAAAATATTCATTATTTTTAAAGTTATTAAAATTTCGTATATCATTAAAAACCAAAAGAACAAGTAAAAATGTTATATTATCATTATATCTTTACTCCTTACTATGTAAATGTGTGAAGTTAAAATAACTATGTTAGTATAAATTGGTAAATACTGTAGTATTTTCTTTTATAGTTCCACGGGTATACTTTAGTACCCATAATTGAAGAATGAACTTACGTTTCCACGTTTTGAAAACATACTGAGCACTAAAAAGAATTATAACAAGTTTATTTATACTTTTTTTTTTAATATCTTATTTCTTTTTATTTTCTGTCATTTTAATCAAAACTTAGGTATTGAAGTGTTTTATGTAAAAATAAACAAGATTAGATGGATAGAAACCTAGGCCCGTATTTATAAATCACTCTCAGCACTGAGTTTGATCTTGAGATTGATAAATTATAATCTATGAATGAAAATAATATCCCAAGAATGCTCGTAAGATTGATCTCAGAGTTTAGAGCGACTTAGAAATACGTGCCTCTGGTGTCAAACTTTTCGTTCTATTAGGAGACATTACGTTTTAAACACCAAACTTTAACGATGCTCTTTGTTGTATTACTCAAATGATAAATTAAACATTTAATAATAATTGTTACCCTGAACGGGAATTGAACCAGCGATTATAAGCATTTACAGTTAAAAATCGTAATTAATAGGCTTAAATTTGAATGCTGGATATTTTCTAGTTGAATTCTCTTCACCTCCCTTTAAAAATAACATAGAAGAGAAAAAAAAGCAAGAGAGATGTGCCTAAAGTTGAACAAAAAGTGAAGAACGGAGTATCTTAATATAATGTTGCTCCTGCCATATAGAGTGAAGTTGAATAAGAAAAAAAAAATCGAGAAATCGTTTCATTTCACGCGTCAATTAGGATAAAGGCATACAAACATCGGTATCAAATAAAGGTGTGTAACACATGGGCGCGGTTTGTGTACGTATGTGTATTGTGCAGGTCTCGATAACGATACGATAGCGCTATTTTTATTAATATAAACTGTAAGAGTATGTAGGATATGTCGAAAGTATTGTTTTTTTGTTAAATAATTTTTGTGTTATATGAAAATGTAGATTATAATATATTTTTCGTAAATTTTTTTTTTTATTTTTTGGATCCTTTGGCAAAAAAATATTTGGTTTACACAATGGTTTTTGTATATAGATATGTTTTTAAGGGAGCTTCGACTTTGGTTTCTAAGTAATTTTTTATTAGTAAAAATTATGTAGACCAGAATATCTAGTATATTCCGTGGGCACGTTTCACTCTGCCCATTCATCTTGTCACTCGTGGACTTTCAGCTTATTACTTGGGAAAATAAAAATTAAAACTTTCTTTGTTTATACAAACATACTTACATAAATTCGAGAACAGAGTGTCTCAACATTAAGTTTTCTGTGATCAAAAAATAATAATCTAACCAAAAACCAATTAAGTACTTGAGTATAAAATTAAATATTTAAGTATCGGTTGTCATCAGGCTTCGATACTTAACATTCCCTATATTTATTTTCATGTTTAATATAAAATATATATTGTCCGTTCGTGTCCGTCGTGGCGCAACGACTTAATAAAAATACAACAGTCGTCAATTCAAAAAGTGTAACAAGACAAAATATGTTGACTTAGGTCAACGTCAATGTCTCTAAAATTAAGTGGTGCGGTAACACTAGATTTTCTCTGCCTATCCTTCTTTATGTAGAATGCTGTATACTAAAAAACTTGTTTATTAGAGTCTATATATTATGCATACAAATATATCATCAAATTATTAGGTTATATTTATATGTTTTTGTCATTATTATTATTACATATAAGTTAAATACGGTTTTCTATATCGAAATTGAAAACAGGAAAAACGTTGCTCACGTGTTAGTTCACTTTAATCATTAACAAATGGCCATTGTTTTTGTTATATTTTTATTTAAAAATGGCGTATTTATTATTGTCTGGTTGATTTTTTGTTTTTGTGTACTTATATTGTTTTCGCTTACAGTATAGAAAATTTAAAATAAAGTTTGGTTTGATAAATTTTCCAATTATTATTTAAATACTATTTAAATGAAATTAAAATTAAATCGGAAAAAAACGAAGACTTTGAATTCAAGTCAAGTTGCGGAGATATCTAGTGAATTAATATTTGTTAATGACACATAGGTGTATTAGACAATATTTTAAACCTAGATAGGATATTCACTATCTTTTAAAAAGTGCCTGCAAAATATTAATATTTTAATAAAGGATACTTAAAACTTTGTATCCACAATTACCGTCTTCAATTGTTGATTTCTTCACTGCACCATAATAAACTCATTATATTTAATAAGCGATATATAATTAACTTGAAAATATTCTTAATTTGATAACAATATTAAGTTGCAATGTTAAAATATATGACCTCAATATAAAAGGATAATATTGCATTGATGCACTTAGTACAATGGTTCAAGGTTCTAGTGTTAATAGCCTTGTAATTGTTTGTTAGCTTCACTCAGTATTCCAAATATACAAAGGTAAATAGAGGGAACCTAATGTCAAGACATTGCGTATCAAATTTCGGAGACATCTCGTGTTAGGTAAAGTAACTAACCGTTGTATTGTCTTGTCATATAGATCGGCAACTTAACTCAACACAACACTTTCTTTTGTCTTGGTACTAACGAGAAGAAATGAAAATAATTTAGTCTTCATTATCAAAAGGAAACCCACAACTATCATCCCACTGCGCCACGATAGTCTAAAAAGTTATTAGGTCCCATAATAAATTTTGTGTGCACGTTTGACAGGAAAATGAATCATGCTGTAATGCGCTTGTGATAAGAAAATCATTTAATATTTTATTTTACGCCTAAAGTAGGTATGTGGGGAAAATATGCATTTTTATAAGCCATAAAATTTGAAAAAAAATTTTAGGTTTTTTTCCGTTATTGAAATATTGTTTTTGAGATATCTAAAATAAAAAACGCTTTTCTTTCTTTTGGAAATAAGAAAAATCCTGATTATTCTATGTTTTGTCTTCCATATTTACAGTTATTCAATAAATATAAAAAAGTAATTCAGCCTTTGATAAAACCCTAATTTAGCATAAAAAGACGAATAAGGACACTTTTCTGCAATAAAAAATATATTACTTTTTTGGGCATTTATAAAAACAACACGAATATTAGCAAAACAAGATGGCCCATTTGTGTCACTATTTTAAAGATGGCGTCATATATTTTATCTACTGATAAATTTTCACTTCCCCGTTAGTAGTATGTGGGCACAAACTAAATATGATTGGTTTAGCCATGAAGCAATTTGTTGTTTATCTGTGACATATACTTGCTAAAATTATAATACTTTGGTTAAGTATAGCGTCGATTTTGTTTATTCAATATATTCTCTATGTAAATAAAATGTGGAGGACGGAGATATAAGTCATTCATTCTGCTTTTTGTAACTTACCTATATAATACAGACACGTGAGAATAAAATCAGTTAAAATCCATTACATCAAATTATATTTGCTTATACCAATATTATAAAGCTAAAGAATTGGATTAGGTGAGTGCACTAACCTCAGGAACTACTGGTAGTGTATAATCAAAATCTATATAAATTAATCGAAATAGACAAAGCTTTCTTAATAGTGTTAGTGGTATTATAGTACAGAAGTATTAAACAAGAGCTCTTCAGAGAATTATGTATAAGCTAACGCCATCTAGTGACATTTACTTGAGTATTGCTAGTCCAATATTCATTCGGAGGTTAAAAATATTAATTTCATACTTAATTAAAAGGTCCATCGTTTTTTAAGCATTTAAAATATGATAAAATCATATTTATTAATAAAATTATATGTAAAATGTAAGTATGTATGTAGAGTTAGAGAAGTATATTTTTATTTTGTCATATCCCTCCCAGTTCATAGAACAATGATAATAGCCTTTTAAAAATACAGTAGAGAAATTTATGTTTCTTTTCTATATTATTTTTTTAGAAAGTTACGATAAAATCCTCTAATATTCTGTATCGAATTTAGACTAACAATAGAAATATATTTTTGGAAACCGTATAACAATTTAGAATATTTCCGAAATTTCCTAAAAATAAATAAAAACTACATAAAAATGTATATTTTTCCTAAATAAATATTTCAAAGACATAATACAAGTTTATTTCTCATAGGCTGAGGAGGTGTAAAGTGATTTCGATTCACTCTCGCTACTATTGGCATCGCGCCAACGAAATGACTTATGAAGTGTCTGTCCGCTTATTAATTTACTACTTATATAAGTAGCTTTATATTTAATTAATATTCATTTAATAATTAATTATATTGTAAAATAATGTATAATATTATGTATGGGATATGTACGCTGTATCCCGCATGCAGCAGGGTACCTAATGTTAAGGTATTCCGTTCTCCACTCGTCGCGCAATTTTTAAGACATTGTCTGTTTAGTGGCGATACTTAACGCCGCATTTTGTCTAAACAGAGTATATAAACGAAAATGATTAATGGCCTCAGTAAATAATTGGTCATACGCTGTAATCCATGTATGTAGATTAAAAGCAGAGAGTGAAGTGACGTAGAATTGTTGTTCTTAAAGACAAATAAAATAAAGAAAACAGTGTTTATAATTCACATTTAACATTGAAACTATTCTGTACAAGTGTATCTTTAAGGACTTACGCTAGAAATCCACTATGAGTGTCACAGTTGGAGTCACGCCAAGTACGTATCATTAACAATTGTTTATGTTTTATTGATTTGTAAATGCGATAGGCATACGTGATATTACATTGCTACTAACTTCTAAATGCGGCTTCGCCCGCGTGGTTGATTAGAAATAGCTAACAAATTAAAAAATAGAAATAACAATTGTGTGTAGCCTTCTTGTGTATATGGAATACCCAAATACATAAAGTTTAGACTACAATTCCTGAGATTAGCACGGTCAAGCAAACAAATTCTACGGAAATATATGTATATTATAACGGGCGTAGCTTTATTTAACTATTGAATAACACAAACAAAGTAAATTGGTATTTGAAGTGAAAAACCTTCTCTACAACTAATTGTAGAGTCAAGTATTAACGATATATTATAAATTGCATCGAAAAAGCTCATTAATTAATTGCATAATAATAATACCCGAAACCCTATTGTCCGTATAAAAGGAAAATCCTCTATAATAAATAATAGACCTAATTGGTTCTATTCGTGGGCTGAAAAAAATATTTTCCTAGCCATACGCTATAATGGCTGTTCTTTTGTTTTACGCAAAAAAAAGTCAAAACAAAAAAAACAGAGAATACGAGAAAAAAATAACAAAAGCGCGTACAAAAACACCAGAGTCTGTGGCCGAAAAAACTCGCTCGCTCACTGTCCAAATAAATCATCAAATGAAAAAAAAATGAAAAAGGTCATTGTGTACATCAAGTCAGTGGAATTGACAGGCCCCGCCCGCGCACGCGATTGGAGGGTCCGCTACGAAATTTTGTACAAAAACCCCAACCTAGTTCCGCCTTCTAAAATGTTTTTAACGAACCAAAATGGCCGACCGGTCTATTTGTTTATACTCTATACCCTTATTGTTTCATTGAGAATTAAATAACTGTCGAAATTCAATCAAATTTATTATTAATTTTTAATATATGGGTGTAATATTTTTAATGTTCGTGACAGTCATGGCATAGCGTGTATGCTGTTATCGAGATGGTTGTGGGTTCGATTCGCACTCGAGGAAATTAAATTAATTGATGTTTTTATTTTCTCACTCTGGTAACAAGACAAGCACGGTGTTGATTTGCCCGAAACTGAGCAGTGCGTGGGGAACGGAGTGTCGTAGCACTAGTTTCCCTCCACCTACCCTGCTGCGGGATATAAAGGCTATATACATATATTGGTAGTTTTATCGCGTAAAGTATAAAAGATGGCAGTGTGATATTGAATGAATGGATAAATGAACTATTCATTGTAGATATTATTGAGTTTTGTACTCTTTAATTGCGATATTAATAAAGCTTTATTATTTTTTCCATTACTTTTGCTTTTACAATGTAATATAAGAAATTTCGCGAAATAATAATATGACAATCTATAATAAATTTGTATATTATATAGTGAATTATTTTGTAACACGGTTTTATTGATAAATGTAATATTGTTATAATTGTGACAATACCAGAAATGGAATTCACTATAAATATACAGGTATACACTAAATTGTAGTAAAAATAAAACACAGTATTTAATAACTTACTTTCTAAAAATAAAAAGAAATCTATTGATAACAAGTCATTTTTTACTTAAATTTAAGTTGTCATAACATTTTTAAATTAATATTTAATAAATACTAATTTATTACATTAAAACAAACATTTTCTTTAATTTTTCAGTTGCTATTTAATTTCAAATATAAAGTAATAATCCTTTTTAGTAGAATTCCTTCGCAGCCTCTAAGAAAAACTAAATCAAAATAAGCTATCAGCTATAGCTAAAATAAGTAATCAGCTTCATGCTGTCACCCGCACACAGCAGGGTAGACAGAGAGAACCTAGTGCTAAGGCACTCCGTTCCCCATTTTTCGCCGAATTCTGGAGGCATTGCGTGTTGAGTGGCGGAACTCACGCGCTAAATATAACTAATGTTGTTGAAATAAGTTTTAAATAAAAAATAGATCTCTGTCAAAAGTCTGTAACAGTTTCTAAAGTTCACCACATCTCAGCACACTCTCGAGGGACCTTTGACCGCCTCTATGAAGAGCCGACGATACACTAAGATTGGATATGATATGTTTGATTTAACTTGGAACACAAATTTAAGATACAATATACGCTTGAGTTACTTTGAATGAAATATTTAATAGGAAAATATATTCACAAGTGGAGCACAACCCTAACACTAGTTTCTCTTGGCCTACCTCGTTATATACATGCGTGAAACTTAAGTAAATTTGATTTGGTATTTCAAAGAAATATAAGAAAACTACCACTCAGGTATTTATAAAATTGTTTATCATAATTCGTATACTTCAGATACTTAATCAAAATTAAGTTTAAAAATATAAGATGCTTCCTATTTTCATTTAGACATTTATTGAGGAAGAATAAGCAATAAACATTTCTTATTTAGAATTTCCAATGCGTGGAATAAAACTTTAAATACATTAAAAATAAACATTCCATTGTCACATCCAAATATTCGTATATCATTGCCAATAGTTGGATGTGGCAAATTAAGATCTAAAGTACTTCATTATAAGTTTATTTATGAAATAGATCATCAAATGTAAGATAACTTATTATTTTTAAATATTTGTGTTTTGTTTTCAGTAGAAAAATAATCTAATATCAACACACTCTATTCTCCATTTTCCGACCCATTGCAAGACATTATGTTTTAAGTGGCGGAACTTAGAACCGTATTTATAATACCATAGATATAAATAAACAAGCATATAAATATATTAAATTTACCGTATCCAAATAATTGAGGATCATCGCATCGTCTTTGGTTTGGGTCGTCGATTCGTCCACTCTATCGATCGTCTCACACCGACCTAGCTTTGTCTTTTAAAAACCGTCAGTTTCATAATACTTGCAATTCTCAAGTTTTAGCTAAGTTTACAATAAGAATTAGAAATTCTTTAATATAATTTTGTATAACGAAATCTAATTCTATTTTACAAAGTATAGTAAGTATACTATACGTATGATTGTTAAGTTAGTCAAAATACAACATTAATTATATACTTCGAATACTTAAGTCTCAATATTATTAATAAACAACTAAAAAAGCTTAAAAAAACTCGAAATTTAAAAAAATAAAAATAATAAAAACAGAGGTAATTATTATTACAATTATTAATAGACCCTTAAAAATAATGACTAAGCTCAAAAGTGTCAAGTAAAATCATATCTAAAACTGAGTTAAACGTGACGCATCTTATTCCTATACTCTATAATACGGAGTTATTGAGATCGGTCGTCGCCCCAGACGGTTAGCTGGATAGCGATAAATATGAAACAGAACTTTTTTTTTCAATAATAATATTTCTTGATTGGTTCTTTAGAAGTCGTTTAAATTCAATTGTATTAGTGATCATGTAGTGTATATTTCAGCGTTTGATTGTAAACGTGATGAGTTCAATTCTCTCTAAAAATATTTTCTTTATGTCGCTCTAATAATAATAAATAACGCAGTGTTGAGTGCCGCCACTTAACACGCAATGTCTCGAAAACAAGGAAGAAAGTGAGGAACTGAGGGCCTTGATTACCTGATACTCTCGGCATATAAAACAAGGTAGTGTTTTATGCGGCTTATATAAAGCTATCACAATATTTAAAAAAAAATCAGATAAAATGTTGTATTATTTTTAAGTAAAAGGAGCAAAAGATTAATGACCAAAAAGTATATTTAAATCATATTTCGTCAATATAAAAGCTTACAAGGCAATGAATGATAAACACAAATTGGGATCAGTCACGTATTAAGAGAGAATTAGATAGCAGTAAGTATTTACTGAATTACACTATTAAGGTTTGTTTCTAGTTGAGATTTTTTTTGGATAGAACAACATACAAGTATAAACATATGTATGCACCTATATATATGAAGCATTCTCTCTGGTTTTTTCTTCAGCTCTATTCATCCATTAACGAATATCAATATTGAAAGTAATATATTATAATGTTGGACACTTTCTTTCTGTATCATCCCAGTGTTAAAACAGTGTTCTTATTGTTCAAGACATAGCATATTTAGGCACTCGAAGCTGCGCTTTGTCTAGTTACCAGAGCTTGGAAATGTAAAAAATTGATTCCCTCGAATGGGAATTGAACGCATAACCGCCGTATTTAATGGCAGGCACTATGGCGATGCGCCATGACCGTCCTGTATACTATATTTTGATTTAAAAAGAACTTTAATATATGTATTTCGATATCCAGCGGCAAGGTGAGACTATTTGCAAATATTATAGTATGCACGAAGTTTCCGCAACTTGCAAGTTGTGAAAAGTAAGAAAACCCAAGTTACCAATTTTGGTTTCGCCGCCCTATAGTTATTAAAGATAAACTTTGTGGATAGACTGGTACAAAACTTTTTAATATAGTTATTTTTTTTAATAATAAAAAAGGTTAAAATTTCATTCTTTTTCCTACATAACAGAGGCGGCGGTCAACCTAGTGTTAAGACATTCAGTCTCAGACTTTCCGCCAAATTTTCAAAACATTGCATGTTTAGTGGCGGAGTTTAACGCCGCACTCTGTCTTCCAGAACAAGAAAATAAAAAAATAACATAATCCTTCGAATATGCGTCGAACTGATAATCCACATTTTTATAGTTGGACGCAGATACTACATCGCGATGGATCCAATAAATTTGAAATAGATTAAAAAAAAAATAAAACGAAGAGCAACTTATAAAAAAAGACTGTTAAAAAGTATATGAAATGCAACAATAAATAATTTTAAAAAAACATATACAAAATAACAATAAAAACGTATCAATACATTAACTGAAATAATAAAAATTTGACCCGCCAGCTAAATTAATTAAGCAGATTAAAAAACAAACCATTAAACATTTATTTTTATCTGTAATATGTTTTATCTATTCCTCAAACGTCATTTTATAGTCCATTCACATACATTGTTTCAGTTCAACGTTCTGTCTTCGTGTTAATGACTTAATATTTAAAAAGAAACAACTTATACTACAATATACTATACACATATGAAACGTTTATTTTTTGTATAATCTTAAGCTATCTGGAGTTCGATACTCTCGTTTCATAAAACTTGATTGACTAGTTTATATAAACAATGGCAAGTAAATAAAGTAATTTCATGAATTTATCAAATTATTCTAAATAACATAGAGCTGTCAAAACATATTTTGTATCTTGGATATACACATATTTTTTATAGAATTAATTAAATAAATTCTAGTTATTTTACAAAACTATAAACAAGTTTAAATCTAACTTACAAACCTTCTCCCGTTTGTATTATACGCTCTACATTTTTTTATCTTCACGCCTTGCTAGTGTGCATGCACCTGCTGTTTTGTGTGGTAAACAGACAAAACTTAAAATTTAGACTCAATTCTCCATTTTCCGCTCATCTTAGAGATGTTCGTGCAAAACGGAATCACTAACTTTTTGTTTACAAAATCAAGAAACTGAATGATTTTTTGTTCTGTTTTAAATACTGTCTCCACATTATCTCTTACATAAGTAACTAATACACATTATAAAGCTAAAACTGAGCTCATCTCCCCATCACATATAATATAACATAATATAAAACAAAAAAAAAACTGACCGATTCAAAAAGAAACGCCAAAGCTGTCAAACAGCTAGCGCTGACGTAGAACCTGCCCTGCCTCAACCGCCGGTCGTTAACCCACTGTGTTATTTCGTTTTTTACCCGCATACGAACTAAATGTTGTTGTATGTATGTATAATACGTAATATAAAGAAGTGCGTATGTAGAGTTGGTTGGCCAATGTTGTGAAGCGATGGGAGGCAAAATTGATTCAATAAAACATCAAATTTGTTAATTCAGATTGGATTTTTGTTGAATTTATGATTCTTAATAAAAGAAAGTAGCTACCTGTTGGAATTAAATAAAGTTAGGATGCATTGTGTTGTTAATGTCTATATGCGTTTTTCTTAATACTGTAATGTAATGTTTAAAATTATTTTTTTGTGCGTAAATATATTTTACATATATTTTATTGTATTTTTAATTTAAATTTAATAAAGTTATTTCATATTAAAAAATATGAAATATATTTTTATAATATAAAGATATCGAAATTATTACCCAAAATGGCAATAACATTGGTATTGCTTCGTGATCAAATCAATATTAAACTTACTTAAAAATATGACCAACAATATATATATGAATATTCAAATTACTATTTATTCTATACATATTTAACCAAAACATTAATCCCCATCCAAATATGCGGTATAGAGCGTGAAGCTGCAAAAAATAATACACATATATATATATATCTCAAGATAGCACATGATTACATTTCAGTGGACATCAAGCACAGAATATATAAAGCATAACTTTGACGTCCAAACCAGTCCATTCCGTAACAGGATTCTCAGTAGCCTTCGGTATTCGACTTAGGATCTTAGTTAGCTCGCATTTAAAAAAAAAGTTGATATACTTTTTTTTTTTAATTTCGGGCTTACATATATCTGTGTAGATTCTCACGATTAGATCGCTTTTTTTTGTTCTGTGGGACGTAACTTTAAATACATGGATTTAGTGTTGATCTTTTTACTGTTTTTTGATTCAATGTTTAACCGGTTTTGTTGCCATTTCTGATTTCAGATTGGTTATGCTATTGTTAAGTAATTGGTATGTTCTAAATGGTGTAGTTTGTCTGTTTGATGTAGATTTTTATAGAAAACGAAAAGACATAAAGTTTTTATTTCGGCCTTTCAATTATCGATTAGATATCGCGCAGAGTGTGTCATAGGATAGGATGATTTGTAAATTTGATATGTTATAAGAACTATAATATTTTTTTATAAGAAAATAGGTGCAAGCTGTGTCCCACAAAACAAGGTAGGCAGAGGTAACCTATTGTCAAGTCACTCTGCTCTTTACTTTCCGCTGCAATTTCAGAATTAACGTCTTCTCTGTTCACTTTTACCAGAGCTAATAATTGATCGCCCAACTGGGAATCGAATCCACAACCGTCGCGTTCATAGAAAGACGGCCTCATATTACGTTTTTAATCCAATAAAATAAAATACACAACTATGCTCTAACACAGATAAAAGGTAAAAATAATATTAATCTATTCGCCTTTCTATTAATATACCTTTCAAAACCCTTTTATCATCTGACATAAATGATAATCTGACATTTAATGTCAACTTTATAAATAAATGACATATTAAGAATCAAAAATAATATATGTGATTTTAAATAAAAAATATAACATAAGAAACAAAATTACTTAAAGCCGACTTCGTTTGACGTTACCTGGAGGCTGGAGAAATATAATTTCTCAATATATTTTATTTTATATTTTTCTAAATGACTGTGAGCTAGAACTTATATTTATATTTATTATTTATTTACATTCATTTTGTTCATATTTTTTCGCATAGCATCGATACACTACTTCGTAGATCGTAGACTTAGTTCGTTATTAATACATTTTTTTTATGATGGCAGAAGGACGCTAGTATAAAGACACTCTGTTCCCAACTTTCATATTGAATTGCATGTTGAATGGCGGAACTTAACGCCAGGTTTTAAATCTCTCAGAAAAATAAAAATAATTTAAATTTAATCCATTCCCTGAATACGTCGAATCAACAACTATCATATTATTCAGATCCACTACCATCACACACATAAAATATCTTTCTTATAATATGACTATAATAAAAATTCTATAAAAAAGCGAGCATAGACAAAACAAGATGGTGGCAACAATTTGCTCTCGACGACAAGACAGGCCAGTTTGTTCCTTTTTATTTTACTTTTCAACCGGATGAGTTGCATCACTTTTTGCAAGCCACAATCTATTTTGCGATCACTCGATACTCGATACTCGATGGTCATTTTTGATTACAATCCACGATCGAAATTCGAACGATCGAAATTAATTGGTTATGAAATGTTACAGAACTAGTATAACTAATTACTATTAATGTTCTGAGTATATATTTTTTTATATTTGGGATTTGTAAATATAATCTTCTGCTTCACTTTAGAAGTACTGTGAAAAAGAGATACTTATGCTACTCATTTTATATTGGAATAAAACATTTATATTACAGAATTTTATTCTAATAATATTATTTCCAAAATTTACAAATTAAATATAATAAAGCTATCTTCAAACTATTTAAATAATTGATTATAGAAAAATTATAGTCTTCCAGCAGTCAATGGAGGAAATCATTTTTTACTTTTCATATATTTAAGTTTCATTTGTAAACAATTAGCACAGCTGTGTTGAAATTATAATGTAAATATTATAGAAACAATGAAACGCGGTAGTAAACATGTTAAAAAAACAACAAAATCTTTTAAGAATGTTTTGAATTCCTCTCAGTTATGAGTAAGATGAATATATCAAATCTGAGATTAATTTATTTGATACTTTAATTATCGTAATAATATTACATTTTTATACATTTCATCATAGCGCTGTGGGACAGCATCTGACTGTTAATGTGGAGGTCGTAGGTTCGATTACTGTTCCAGAAAATAAATTATTTCAAGCACCGCTGAGACGCAGCGGCTTTAGTTTTCGATTAACGGAGAATGGAATGTCTAGACACTGCCTATACTGCTATGGTGACGCGTCAAGTCGTTTGTTAATTTAAAGTGTATAAAGAATTAATACAAACTACAACATCGGACAGAAAAACCCATCAATGTGTGTATGTAGGAACAATATGGATCTTATTATATAATCAACTTCCCTTTCTCTTGACGATTCTATATTTGAATACATGACCTCAATACCATTTTCAACAATCTATATAAAGATATCTTATATACATCTTAATATATTTAGTAAGGCACAATGAAAAATTAATAATACCTAAAAAATAACCGAAGGTATTAATACAATAAGAAGATTAAGTATCGAATAATAAATGTTCAAAATAGGATTTGAACGCACGCTTGTCCCGCTTGAATCCGTTCAAGGTGTGGTACGATCACTAACTCTTTTATAAGCATTTTTGTAAATATTTAAAAAGATGGTAATTTAACAAATCAATGTTATTACTAAATATAAAATATTATAAATTATTACAAAATAACAATAACTAAATGCAAATTGAAAATTAAAAAAAAACATAATGAAATGGGTCATTCGATTTCGGGCTGAGCGAAAGTGTCAGGTTTTTTATTTCGCTTACTTTCGTCTGGAGGCCGCGGTCACTGGGAACTTATTGTTGGCTTAGGCTGTACTTACGATGGACTTTTTTTTTATTCTTCTTTTTAAAACGGTAAGGTCTCTTTTTAGTATATCAATAATTTTATAGTTTCTTGAAAAATGTTTATGTTGCACATTTATATTATTAAAGGTCTTAAATTAGATTTAGAGAAAAAGACGGAGTGATTTTTCACTCAGATCTTCACTAACATTAAATCGTCGCTAATTTCAATAAAAAAAATAGGAAGACGTACTAATGAGCTATGCATTTTTAAATATCAATGTAGAAAATCATTTTTTAAGTTATATTTTATTTATAAAGCTATTGCATCAAAAGTTTAGATTTTCATTGTACAATATTTTGAGTTTATTGTTACAATAACAAAAATGCAAGTTAAAAAATGTGATTCATATTACAATAGGCAAATTTTGCTTTTACGTTATTATTTTGAATATCAAAATAACTGGAAATGTACTGGAAATATTTATGTTAGTATTTATAAAGTGTTAATTTATGTAGAAAAAATAAAAATAGGTGGTCGATTATTCATGTCATGTAAAACAATATAATTTAACGGCGTCGCGCAGTGTTGAGTTCCGCCATTTAACACGAAACGTTCTAAATTCAGGCGGAATGTGGAAAACGAGTTGATACTTAGTTCACTACATTTAATAATATTTATATTTTTATATAAAAGTATAAAATAAAAAATGTGGTCGAGGCCCGAAGTCGGTGGGTACGCGGCCTAATGGGATGTTAGCAAGCAGATGTTTTCGCAAATTGAGTTATGACTCACTCTTCACTCATACCCTGTCCTTTTTCCACGTATTATTTTGATTTCGTTATACATACATACAAATATAAATTCACGTATGTATGTAACGATTATGTATGACCTAAATTGTACTAATTAATATCTTCATAACGTTTCCGTTATTTAGTGGTGTAGTCAGAAGGAAACTTGTGGACACTACGTTTCACATTTTTAACTTATTTGCAAGTTTGCATTGTTTTTCGGAACTCAATACCACACTTTTTGTCTTGTTGGCAGAGCAAGAAATACGATATATAAATAAAACGATCCCAGGACTTTCTCGTTTATACTGTACGTTTACAGGTCCTTCCACGACGGCCTCAAATATTTATATTGATTGAAAGAAATTAATGTAATTTATCATGTCAGTTGTATATATTTTTAATTTACTTTCTCTTTTTAAAGGATTGCTGAGTATACAAAGGCATGGTGACCAGTCTCTCTGATCCTTATTTGTCATTATTCCGTCGTGAACATACATAACAACTTGTTTGAAGTAGGTGTAGTATAGCTTTAAATAGTCTCTATAATAATTACAGTTTATTACAAAAATATTAATATTTTTAATACAAATAATAAATATTTCACAAACTTTCCAGGAACAGTTTATTTTAAAAAGCTCACTAAATGAACAAAGCTTTCAAATCAATTGATGTCCAATTATTTTCAGTTTCTATTATGTTTATTTTATTTGCTCTCATTACAAGAATCTTGACGTCGTCATGACAACTAATAATGGCTTATATTCTCATATCAGATTATTATAAATGCATTTGTTTTTTTTTTAATTTTTAGTTTTATTTATTTACTTTATCCTACTTAATTGTTGAGACACTCCGTTCTCCACTTTCTGCCCGAATTTGAGATGTGTTGAGTGGCGT
Source organism: Heliconius ricini (assembly GCA_018231645.1). Lineage (NCBI taxonomy): Eukaryota > Metazoa > Arthropoda > Insecta > Lepidoptera > Nymphalidae > Heliconius > Heliconius ricini. Next base: position 13,057 of record DVQM01000036.1, on the reverse strand, counting down.
AACTCAACCTCACAAATTAGTTTGATAATTATCTAAGTTTTTATTTTCGTGAATCTAGCGAGTTGAGAATTTTGGTAAATTTAATTTTCTTAGAGTTTAGAACATCATAACGAAAACTAGAGTGTTTTAAGAGCAGCCTACTCGATTCTGCAAACCTTGCTATGCGGATACAAATATATTTTCGGCAGTATATTTTGAACTTTTAAAGTAAACAGTAAATTTTAAACTTCATAAAAACTCATGGATAATAGAATATTTTTCATTAAACAGTTGAAAAAATATGTAAATAGAACAGATGTAAACCTGTTATCTTAGAAATTATAGGATTGAATGTTCTTGAGCAGGTGGAGGACTAGAAACGCCCACGATCATATTGTGTCAATTCCGCAATAGCACATCAAGCATTGTGGTTTAAGATCTTATTTTTAGATATGTTCTTTATATTTAACTATTCATCGCCTGCAATTTTGAGCAAAATGTTCCTGTTTCCTGTTTCTGTACTAATTTCGAAAAATCTTACCTTAGCTGCCCTGTACTCTTTAAAGTAACTTCTTGAAAAAAAAACATTTTTTAAGTCTGTCCGTCCTTCTGTCGGTCACTTAGCAATGGTAGAGTTTTATATATGGATTGAAATTAAACATACTTATTGTTAAAAAATGTTGCAGCATAGGTAATTTCTCAGTAATTACTTAACAACTTAATATGTAGACATTATATTATTTTACTTATTGAAATTATTATATTGGATATATATTGTTTGTATCCTTATATTTACTGGAGTTTACTGATATTTTTATTTATTTTCTATGATAAATCAGTTGATATACCTAGCGGTATGCCTAGTAAAATTTAGATATAATAAATAAATTCTTCTGAAAAAAGAAATGTCTCATCCCTAAATTTCCTTTGCCTGCCTCATTGACTATAGATAAAATATATACTTATGTAGTATAGTCGTAGCGGGAACGAAGTGTCCTAACACTAGGTTCACAGGTTCAATCTGCTTACCCTGCTATATATGGGATACAGCGTGAAGTTAAAAAACAATTAGATATATCTATAGTTATATATTATATTTATAAAGTATAGGTTACTATAAAGTGGGACATATAAAACCGGATAAAGCAAGTATAGGAACGTAGGAAACATTTGATTGCATGCAGACCGGAATGGCGTCGTAACATTGACCGTTCCTTCTCAGGTTCGACTTGACCTTTCACTACTTTATCTGTGGTTACAATTTATATACTTATACGTATTTAGCAGTATATTTTGTGGTATTTGTAAGAGATTATAAATGAATATAGATTAACGAAACATTTGGTTGCTTATTTTGTTTTTTTTTACTATTGTGCAGATTTGAATATTTTGAAAACGTATGTTCGGTTAATTTTCTAGTTTAGAGTACATTTAACTACGACGATACAAATTACTTTTTAACGGTTTGAAAAAAACCTTCCGTTTGCAGGAGGCACGGATTCAAATCCCGCTACGTAATAGATTTTTTGACGTTAACCTTTTCTGAATAAAAAATATTTTATTTATCTCACAAAACGCATTACGCGTCGCGTAGTGTATGAGTATGAAGTAAGTATGACCTACGACGGCTTGAGTCGATTTCAATTTGATGTCAAAACATTCGTAAATTATGTTTTTACAACCAAAATTACTTTAAGCGTTAAACTCACTTTGTCTCGTTTAAATCTAAGTGTTATTGTAATGAAGTATTTATCTTGAATTATATTAAAATGTTAATGACACAAGATCTGTACTTGACATTTCAAAGCTTCCTCGACACTCAAGATTTTTGTACAAGTATAATTATACGGCATAATGTACTGTGGGGAGTGAAAATAAGGTGAAATGTCAAAATCATAAATAAATATCGATATCGAATTTAAATAATTATAACATTGTTTTTGAGGCCGTCGTGGTGCAGTAATGGCGTCTGACTGCAAACGGTTCTGATAGGCAAAGCGTGGCGTTGAGTTCCGTCATTCAACAAGCTATGTCTCGATAATTGAACGGTGCTCGATAAACGGACTATCTTAACATTGGACTCTCTCTGCTATCTGGGAAAAAACAGTAAGTTTTATTCCTGATCTTTAAATCAAAATGTTTCCATTTTTACTATCTACTAAGACAAAGCACAGCATTGTGTTCCACTATCCAACACAACACCGTGCTTTTGTCTTGCAATGTCTATAAGTAGGAAGCAAGTGAAGAACGAAACATCCCTTTGCCTTCACTAAAGAGAATAAAAAACAGTTATTATTATATGTCATTATGATTTTAGAGTCTAAATGAGGTGCAATGTCAAACTCATAAATATATATCTATAATGTTGCCAAATTTTAATAAGAATATTATAATATATATTTTATGTAAATAATTATTTCGGTATTGCAACAATGTACTGCAGTGACCTTTGAATAATATTTTTGCATTTATTATTATTATTACCAACTCGGTTTACGTTTTTAGTTGTTTTAATAAGTTTCATTTTTCCGTAAATTATTGTAAGAAAAAATCTTAGTATGTTAATTTATTTTTTGCCCTTTTGTCATTGATAAAAAAACATCAATTTAAATAATGATTACAAAACAGTTACATAACTTATCAAAAAATATCTCTAACTTCTACAAATAATCCTCAAAAACAAAAAAAAACAACAAAATTATAAAAAGCCTAATATTCAGTATGCTACATTTAATTATAATAATGTTTAAAAAGTTTAAAACGTATTTGTCACGTCGCTCGTCTAAGCAAGATGGCCGCCGTAGTAACATTGACAGTTGTGTAAGTTCGCCTTGGCCGAGCGCGCGCGCAAGGACTCGCGCCAATGAGGGCGCGAACTTGGAATTGAATTTGGAATGCTGTTCCTTTTAATATTAAAAAAAAACGATATTGAATTATTCTGCCACAAATTCTTCTTTAATAAGCGAAATGAAATTTTTGACATTTATTTAAAAAAAAACATATGTAAAATTATTTTAATAAAGCAATTGTATAATATTTAAATTATATATTAACTATATTCGATGAATACTAAAGTGGTTTTGGTATTTTTTTATTATTAAGCCAATATTTATATGCATTTTGTTTGACGCATCATAATTTGCGAAGCTAAATTTAGATTGTAAATTGCAAGTGATTTTATCAAATTCTCTGAATGCGTTCGTGACCCGCTTTCATTTATTTATATAATTCAAGGACAATCAACAGCACAAGATAAATCAACAGTTATTATAATTTTTATTCGAAAATTATGATAACACGGTTTTTTTTTAATATTATTAATAATGAGTCGTAAAAATCCAATTAAATATATAAAAATAGTTGTCTTTCGTTTTAATAGTAATAAAAATGATTTATTTTACATGTTATGTGTTATTTATTTATTTTTACATAAGCTTATGGTCATTGTGGTAAAGAAACGTGCATTAAGATATTTCAAGCGCCAAAAAGTTTCCGACGGCCGATTTTTAGCCTACGACCCGCGTAGCCCCGTAGCGACATTAAGAAACTTCTATTAAAACTTAATAAAACTAAATCATTTATATATTTTAGTAAGCCCTCCATGAGAAAGTACTAAAATAATAAAATTTAAACTTAATATAAGTAAATCAAAGAAATTAAAAATAAAAAAAGACTGCTGTTATTGTTTTTAAATGCTCGACCGAAAGAAGTTTACAATAGTTTCTGTTTGAATAAAAACAAAAAGAAAAAGATTGAATATTTAAATATGTATTAGAAATCTAGAATGGCATTTTCACTATGCCGTCATTGGCCTTCGGTCAAAATATAGGTTGCAATTTATTAACGCACACACGCGTCGAAACGCACACGTCTATGGTGGAGTCATAGAAAAAAGAGCGGGACAGATAAACAGTAATGAGGGGAGGGGATGTCAGGGGGTGAGAGGGGAGGGGTGGATCACAAAAAATGTGCGTAACCCTTACACACTCTACGGAACCCAAGATTAAGACGAACTAACGAAATTTCTTTTGTTTTGCCAAATTTTCAATAGTTATTCGAGTACTTACATGCGTCAGAGGTGGCCTGTTCCTCCTCGGTCCAGTTTGTCACTTCGGTGGTAATTTTTGATGGTGGTAAAAAAATGATTTGGAGTTAAAAAATAACGGAAACAACAAAAAAGTTCCGTTCGAACTAGTTAACTGGTCATAGACACTGCCCTGTCACACTGTCACTCGACAAACACATCACGATCGTCACAAAACACCAAATATTTAATTTATTATATCTTAAAATTAGTTCGGGCCCTACGTTTCCATTTGATATGTGTGCATCGCAGCGGAATATACAATAACAATTTAAGTTAGAAAAAATCCCAAAAATATTTATCTAATATTAAAACTTTAAGTGCACTACACGATATGAATATATTTTTTATTTAATTCTTACAAAATATAGTTCTTTATAGTACAATAATATTTTTATTTTTATTTTAGTGTTGTATTTTGGAGGTTTTTTTCGGTTTACGCGTGTCGTGGTAGTGAATGGGAGCGGAAATGCGACTCTCTACTGATTGTGCATAGACGGCACTGCACCGACGGCGCACACTGTACTAGCGTGCGTACTTAGCCATTACCTTGTATTTACTGCGACTCGGTGACGAGATATGCGCTCTTGATACTTGATGCACCGGCCTTTGTTGATTTTTTTGTTTTTTTTTTTAGTTTATTTTTTGGGTATTGAGTCTGGTTAATAAGGCTAGAGGGTGTAAATTTGATGGTGCTGCAAAAAAATATCGCTGGAAATTTTTCGCAATACAGCATATATTACAAAAAATAAGGCCCCATTTTACATAAAGATTAATTATATACTTTAAACTACTGTATTCTACAATACTGAGTGTACCTGACACTTGCAAAATCAATAAGAACATTGTTCTGAAACTACACAATAATGTTTCGTTATCAGATACATAAATAGAAGTTCGTTGCACGGTTCTAGACGGTTCGATCGCGGTACACGGCACACATGCGCAGAATGCACCGTCGTTTATGCAACCTTTGCTAGTGTGAGTGCTCGCTTGTATTCGAACCTCGACCATTTGAATAGCACCCGCCTATCATATCTCCTGTACGCACGCAAACACATTCAAATTTGGCCGCGTATCCACAAAACTAGTGAAATTGCGTGAAATTTCGAAAAAATTGGTAACTTAAAATAGAAAGATTTGCGTCTGTGTGCAAAGTGTTTGTGTTAGTGTGCACTTTTTTATCGTTTTTTTCTCAGAGTGTGGGTGCGTTCAATTGTATAGACATTGCCTGTGTGTGTGTGCGTCTGTACACAGGCGTAGCGGTGTGGGTAGTTCTTATAAGAAATGGTTCCGTGAAAAATTTTGTGGGAATCCGTATAGATGGCGCTGGGACTGATGCAAATAGTACCATCAAAAATTATTTTTGGACGACGCCAACCTGAAATGGTCTCTATCTCAATGAATTTAGAGATTATTTTAATACAATAATTATATTTAAAAAAATTCGAGTATAGCATGACTATACCCATTTTCCAATCGTGATGGGTAGCCATTTTATTTCGTGACGCGTTCAAGATTATTAAAGATAATTATTAGTTTGTTAATGGTACTTAATAATAACAATTGTAATATGAGGATGTGATCAAAATTGAGTGAATATTTAATTGCGATTAGTTTTAATGTTAGTTAACGTAAATTTTCGCTTTCTTGGATGAAAAAGCACTTTCTAGTGATACTTTCTTTTATATGGGGTTATTTTAGTCTAGTTTAAAGCTAATGATTGTCATAAGCTTATTGTAAAAATATTTTTAATGGAGCATTTGTTTTCTCGCCGGATCTGCCTATTGCTTTCCGAACTGGTGGTAGCTCCACGAAGGACTGACAATACTGTCAGTATTTTTTATTCACTAAGAATTGATAAAGAAATTATTTATTTCAATTTTATTTTAAACAATATTATATATTTTTCCTTTATTTTTGCCTGCATAAAATGTAAAGCTAAATTTGGGCCGACAGGAAGAGGTTAGTAGTATTTACTCTTGATTTATTAAAGTAATGAGATTTATTAATAACAAGGCTTAATGTACATTACTTTTGCCTGATTAGCTATCTAAAGGTGGAGGAATGGAGTGATATAGCACTTGATTTTAATACATTTGGCTGAGCGGCACAACGTCTGCCCGTAAACGAGTGGGTTGTTGGTTCAATTCCCCACGAGGGAATGATTTTTTTCTCCTTCCACGTAATGTCTCACAAATGCGGGTAGGAGTGTCTTAACATCAAGGGTCCTTTGCCTACCCTTTATTATAAGTAAATCTAAAAAAAGTTAATATAAAGCTTTTAAGTGTAATACACATTATATTTATTTTTAAAATAGAATGTTATTCATAGAAAAATATTCAAAAATAGATTTTAAAGAAGCTCTGTTTAGTAAAGGGTTTGATTTCAGTATGAGATATATTTTTTGGTATTTTTTATTTTTTTAAAATAATAGCTTAGAGAGAATGAAAAGAAGGAGTTAGAAATTTACATCACCTCTCTCATCTCTGAAACAGAGAAAATTTAGAGAAAACAAAGTTTAACTTTTTTTTATTTTATATGACATCGATTGTTGACGACATGATTTTTGTTGCTTATAAACTACGACCAAGAGCGTTGAGATTGTCTACACAAAACGCAATATCTCGAAAATTGGGAGGCGTTGTATGAAGTGGAGTGTCTTAGCACTAAATTCCTTCCTGCTACATGTGAAACATAATACACTAAGTAACAAAAAGAAAACGTAGTGTCACATATTTATATACATGCAAAACTATATAGAATGGGCAACAGACAACCATTCGGTAGCCAGCGGGCACTCTAAGAGGTGTTAGTCAAAGTTAATGACAGATAATGTGACGATTTTCACACTTAGACTTGTTAGCTTGACAAATATTTCACTGGCTTGTGTTTCACAACCATTAACATGGCGAATTGTCTATGAATACTTATAAGGTGTTTATATTTTTTGTAGCAAACGTATAAAAGGCCATCGTAGCGCAGGGATATTAGCGTGCGGCTGTAAGCGCGACGGTTGTTGGTTCACTTCCCACGCTTGGGACTGAAATATTTGATGTTTTCATTTCCACGCTCTGGCAACGAGGCAAAGTTTGGCTTTGAGATTCCCCTCTGAATACGCAAAGATTCGTTATTTCGGTGAAAAGTGGAGAACAAGGTGTGTCAATACTAGGTGTTCAGGTTTCCTCTTAGTTTATCAAGTTTGCTTACCGTGTTATATTTGGAATACAGCGTGATGTTAAGAAAAGGATACAAGATTTTCGATGTAGCTTGATAAGAACGTATGGCTTATTCCTCACAGTGTCGGTTTAAATTTTGCTGTTTATTGCTTTATACGGTTTCTAAAAAAATCTTTCTTTCTAAGTATTATCTTTCTAAGAACAACGGTTTCAAAATATTAGAGAACATATGTGTCTTTTTAAAATTTCAGACAGACGGTGGAATCGTTGTGAAAATCATAATATAAAAAATATAGAGAATAAAAGAGAAATGATAGTAAATGTCATATTCATTCCTAATATTCATGATACGAAATCCACAATCTTTTTTAACACAAGGCAGAATCGAAGTAACGAACACTGCCATATTACTTTTTAATCATTAATCGATCAATACCATCGAGACGTCAACGTAAAAACCGGAAGTCTTATAAAAATATGTTCAAATTAATTTTTATTAGGACGACGAACTTAAAATTACTTTCAGTCGGTACATTTCTCTAGAGAACAAGAAAGACACTTTAAGTTCGGACCACTTTATTTAGCCGGCGGTTTCTAAATATATCTACTAAGCATTACTTTACGATGGACATATGGTTCAGTAGTAAATAAACTTTCTATGGGATACGAGTTATTTTCCCGCTAATCCTTGAAGTCTAACAACTAACAAAAAAGACAGGCAAGGCAAATGCAATGTTAAAATCTTTTGTTCTAAATTAATACAAAATAGATACTGAAATGACATATGTATATTTATTTTCACTTCACTGTTCTAGTAGAATAAGAACGGCGTTGAGTTCCGCCACTCCACGGGCAATATCTCAAAATTTGGAAAATGGTTAGATTAAGTGCGGAGTTAGGTTACGTTACTTAACACCGCACTTAATTTAACCAGTGGCAATAAAATAATATATTATCATTCTCCCTAATAAGAATAGAACCTACAACCGTCGCATTTAAAATAGGACCTGATTTTCCCTACAAAATATAGAAAGGTATACAAATATTCTTTATACAAAATTTTATCTACTTCATTATTTTCATTTTAGGGTGTCGCTGACACGGCGTCACGGTTCAGTGGTTACGTGGGTCTGTGAGTGACGTCTTCGAGTCCCGGATTTATTGACACGTAAGATGTGGAATATAAAAAATACTTTAGGAAAATATATTTTATAATATGATTATTGATAAAAATATCCCTCCGTCTGGACGTGATTCAGCGTGAAGCTATAAAAAAATATTAATAATATAAAAAATAAAATTAATCAAGCCACTAAAAAGACAGGTATGTCTTAACGCTAGGTTTCTCTGCTTACCCTTTAAAGTATGTTAAGTTATAAAGCAGCCTCACGCTGTATTCCGCACACAACAGGGTTGGCAGAAGGAGTTAGTGTTAAGACGCTCCGTCCCCCAACCTCCATTGAAACCTACAGGTATTACGAATTGAGTTGTGGAACTCAACGCCGTGCTTTGCCTAAGAAAAGTTATTAGAACGCCAATCATATCATAATTTAGCAAGAAAACACTATTGAGACCATTGCAGCGCAATGCCACAGCGTCTGGCTATAAGCCCGACGGTTTGGTGAATGAATTATTTTCATTTCCTCGTTGTAGTGACAAATCAAAGCGCGGTTTTGAGTTCCACCACTGGACAAGCAATGTCTTGAAAATGTCTAGGTTCCCTGTTTCCACCCTCTTAGTACTGCGAACTGAAGAAGACTAAGATTTCTGCGAACATCAGTTTCTGCTGTGCGCCGTCTGTAAGGCAATTACTAAGTTGACAGAAGGGGTTTTTAAAAATCGATTGTTTTTTGTTCAGTGGCAGAACCGCCTCACCCACCGCGAAAACGACGTTACGGACAACAAGCCATATTTTCACATATAATTCAACTGAAAGACGCCAAAAAATAAAACTACTTCTATAATAAATAAAATTTCCTTTACCGTAAAAAAACGTAAATTTTTACGACAATAATAAATATACGTATATACTCGCACATAGATATGTCGCATGCGACTTTTTTGGAGCTACATTTTTACAGTGGACGCAGATATTGCTACCTGGTGCGTGTTTTTATGGGTTTATTGTAATCTACGGAGTATCGGCCGTCAGTGGATTTTAGCCTTTTTCAGGTTAAGTGCCTTTTAAAAATAAAAATAAATGCGAAAGCTTAATAGTTGGTTGTAGTTGTGTAAAATATATTGTGGATTTTTGTTTGAACTTTGCTATTTTTGGGCAAAAAATCGTTTGTTTTTCCACTACTACTGTATAGTTGCAATAGAGCTTAGCTGTTTTTCAAATGCAGTATTTAGATTGTCTTTTTTAAAGAATTTTTCCAATTTTACAATGGGAACGTTGTGGTGCAGTAGGATAGCGGGAATTGTTTTATGTTCAATCCCTACCCTGGGAAATTATAAATTTAAATTATATTTAGGTTATTTTTATTTCCTCGCTTTGGTGTTTTTTTATTATTTATTTTTTATAAAAAGAAAAAATACAAGGCAAACGAGCATACGGGCTGGTTAAAGATCACCACCGCCCAAGACCCCGTATAACACCAGGAGCTACAGGTGCATGCGTTGTCGGCTTTTAAGGTAGAGATAGACGCGCATTTTAAAGGTACCCACGCCACAGGTAGGCCGTTTCCTACACAACCGCATAATAGTGAAGTGCTGCGTATCCAGATGACATTAAAGCTTGTGAAGAAATGTGTGGTTAAAAAAAGCAGCTGCAGGTACCAGGCCAAACAGTTCTCCAGAACACTCCTTACAAAGTGCAGTGTTGAGTTCCGCTATTGAACACATAATGTCTCTTAATTTGAATAGAAACTGGGAAACTAAGAGTCTTGGCCCTATGCAACAAATGACTACTAGCTGTTCAATTTTCAATGTTCATTTTTGGAAAGAGCTGATTGATATATCTTTCGAAACACGAATTATAATAAGAATTATGTCAAGGAACTAAAATAAGGATCAACTAAAATTTAAATTAAAAATCACTCTCGCGTAACCGTGACATATTAATAGACACTATGTATAAAGAATAAACACTATGTGTGCGTGTTTAATTACGTAACTTAATGCTGCCTCTTATCTAATAAAAATTGTATTAGTAAAACGAAAATACGAGTTTGGGTATAGTAATGTTGGAGCTTAATAAGTTTTTATTAATTTAATGATTATTAATTTTATTCGAAGTTACAGGATATAACATTTTGCTAACAAACTGAGTAGAGTAAGTAGAATTTCTATAGGTAAGTAAATAATTATAGCATATATCGCAGGATGTAAGCTTGAAACCTTATACACCAATTAATTACAGGAAATCTTACGCGTTCAGGATTTAATACTTGTATAAAATATTGTTTTCGTGTCCTTATGTACATACCTATAGATAAAATCTATTTGATTTTAATTGAATTATCATTTTAAATAAACAATATGCTTGATTTTAAACGTTTGTTTTAGTTTGACAAAAATAAATTATAAAACACGATTAAGGAGTTATATACTTATTTCTATGTAAATCATAAAAGCCACACACTAAAAGCTTAACAAAAATTGACAGCTCTCCTAACAATATAAGACTAACTAAATTAAGAGACAAAATCTTGGACAAAGAATGAGGCCACGAGAAAATCATTACGTTTTTTCCTTTTTGTTTAGCTTCACGCTGTATCTGCTGATGTATATATAATGTTAAGAGACTCCGTTCTCTACTTTTCGCTACATTTTCGAGGCATTGAGTGTTTAGTGGCGGAACTGAACGCCGCGGTTTTGCTTGTACCACAACAAAGAAATGAAAATATTAATAAATAGTAATTTATTTCCCCGATTAAGAATCCAACCCACAACCGTCGCGTTACATTCAAAAGTTAGTGCCCTAGCGCAACGACGGCCTCGTTACGTTTAAATTTGAAATATAACCAAGTACACAACATAATACAGTTGTAATTCAACACGCTTATCACATAGCGCACAAACCTCATACTACGCGTTAAAGCTGTAAGAACTTAAATGCACTCACGAAAAAACTAGAGCAAATTCCTTTTATAGAAGCCGCCATGACACTTTTTTTGTCGCCGACCTAAGATGGCGCGTCTAAAACAAAAGAAGTATCGACCCCACCCACTCGCACACAAAAAAAATTGGCAAAAAAAGAGGAAAATTCCAGCAAAAAATGAACACAAATAGTTTTTTAAAATGGTTTGGAGAAAATAAAAATGTCACGGGATAGGGGACGCAGGATGTATATAATCCCGCAGCGGGCATGCAAAGTCGTATAACAGTGGCACAGTTACCGAGAAAGGCATCAGTCGACCACTTGTTGCTTTTGCCAACTCTCGCCTCCACGCTGGTAAACTTCGGCTATTCACCCCTACTTGGTCCAATTATCCGCACTCTACGATCCCGGGAACGGAATTTAAATTCCTTTAAGCTTTATTCAACTTTTAATTTAACTTAATTTTCTAATTAAGCGATTTTTTTAAAGCACAATCACTACGCGAAGCCCTATATGATAAATTACGGAACTTTTAAAGGAACTGCCAATATAATATATATTTTTATTGGAACAAACGTCAAATTTCGTGTTTTTATACTGTATATATACGTATATTAAACGTACAATCGATAGAACAGCTATTTCAATCAACTCTCACAGCACTTCACCGTCTTAGAACTCGCAAGACACTTGGACCGCACTTACAAGAAACTCGACATATGTGTTATTATCAAATATATAATTTCCGCGATTTTGGTACCGAAATTTATATTGAATTAAATTTTTTTTAAGCTAGATTTCAGTAGTGGTGTACTGGTCGGAAATTTTAGAATTTAGCTTGTGATTGCGGAGCGTAGAAGTTGCATTAGTGCACGCCGGGGTTGCAACAGGTTGTTTGGCGAAGGCACGGAGCGACGCATGCGCCCTGCGCGACCGATGCACCGCGCCACAGTGGCACTAAACGTGATTGTATTTAACTTTATATTTACACGTTTTAGCTTAAATTTGTAAGATACAAAAAATAGTTTTTTTTTATGAAAAATATTAAATTCTGTTTAGTTAGGATTATTTGTATGTATATTGAACATATTCAATACTACAAATTTAAAGCACAAATCGAATGAAAAAATCTAACTTTTATTACAAATTAAATTACGTAAACAAAGTAAATTACGTATTTTTATGTAAAAATAAACACAATCGAAATTCTATATGATCTTAATATAAAAAAATAAATATAAATTCTATTTTATACTTGACGGGCTAGTCTGGTAGACAAAGCGCAGCGTTAAGTTCCGCCACCTAGCAGTCGTCTCAAAAATAACTCTGTTAAATGATGAATAATAAATAATTTAAAAAAAACTACTTAAAACATAAGATAACTAACAGAGTGACACAACACTAACCTATCCATTCACACAAAAAAAAACAATATTTAAGAAACACTAAAACAAAACGCGACTATTGTAGAACAAACCCTGCATTGCTCTTGCCCTCCATAGTCGAATGTAGAATTAGATACAGCCTTTATCTCTGAATACCCATAGTAGTTGATACTGATACTATTTTACTTATAGAATAGTGTTTGTTATGTATAATTTTGATATAATTATTTGATACATATTTATTTTTTACAAGGAGCTTTTAGTTACAAGGAGAGAAGTAAGTGATGTATTAATTTTTTCTCCGCTTTCCGTTTTCATAGAGATATTTTTTATATACCATTTTTCCACATCGTAGCTTATCTTATTAAGATATAGAATATATATATAT